>JACJUY010002437.1:50749-100149 GCA_014220935.1 Platorchestia sp. MABIK | reverse complement strand
CATTATATACGCGACACAGATCAATGACGTACAGAAAAATCTCATTTATTTAATAGATAAATTAGTTGGACGCAGTGCATTTGCGTAAAAAAGCAGCACAGGTATTTTGCAGACTTAATAAGGCCAGATGTGCAACAAATATAAGGTGTAAGACCAAGATACAGCTCACAAGTACGGAATACAAATTTTCCCAAGAGTGAGACTTTGCGTGAGTTTTCTCACCCAACGCGTACAGGCCAATGGTCAAGCGTCTATTTTCGTATTGATCCTCTCTAATTTTAGAACTTTATTGACCGAGTGTGTTGAGTAAAGAAAACTGCAAAAATTGTAGTCACAGGCAAGAATTTGAAAATCATTTTCGTGCCTGACAGGGTGAAGAGGAAAAACGTTATCATTATTCACGTTTTTTAACACATCTAACATTCACATCATTTATCACCGCTAACGCTTTTTACGTTTCATTAGATGTATGTCATTTCTAACACCGTTCACTTCGTCATTACAGCTAATGTTATTTGTATCAGGTAAATTTAATATCATTCACGTGATTTCGTACAGCTAATATCATTCAAGGCAGCTAGTATAGCTGATATTCACGTCATTTAGTGCAGCTAATATCATTCGCCCCATCTACTCCAGCCGGCATGTATCATTTACGTCATCTATTACAGGTTATGTTCCAGTCATCTACTACAGCTAATATCATTCACCCCATCTACTACAGCCGGCATGTATCATTTACGTCATCTAATTCAGTTTATGTTACAATCATCTACTACAGCTAATATCATTCAACTGATCTTCTACAGCCGGCATGTTTCATTTACGTCAACTATTACAGTTTATGTTCCAATCATCTACTACAGCTAATATCATTCACGCCAGCGAAGATATATACACAACTGAAATTATTAACGTCATTTAGTACACCTAATACAGTTCATGTCATCTAATACAGCTGATATTCACATCAACTAGTACAGCTAATATCATTGACGCCATCTACTATAGCAAGTATCATTTACGTCACCTAATGCAGCTAATATTCCTGTCATCTACTACAGCTAATACCATTGAAGTCATCCAGTACAACTAACATAATTTACGTCATCTAACAGAGCTAATTTCATTCACGTTATCTACTACAGCAAGCATCATTCACTTCATCCAATACAGCTGATATTCACGTCATATACTACAGCTCATATCTTTAACGCCATGTAGTACAGCAGATATCATTCACGTCATCTAATACAGTTAATAATTCGCGTCATCTACTACAGTTAATATCATTTACGTCATCTAATATAGTTAATATTCTCATCTACTACAGTTAATTTCATTTACGTCATCTAATATAGTTAATATTCACGTCATCTAATACAGTTAATATTTACGTCATCTAACACAGCTAATATCATTCACACCATGTAGAACAGCTAATATCATTGAAGTCATGCAGTACAGCTAATATTCACGTCTTCTAACAGAGCTAATATCCGTCAAGTCATCTAGTACAGCTACTGTAGCTCTGTTCACCTCAGCAAACATACAAGCAATACAGCTGGGAAATATGCCTCACGGTAAACAAAACTTTCGCACTGGTATTGATTGTTCTGCAAGTTTCTAAAGGCCGAGGGTGACACTTGGGTCACGGGACCCAGGTGTCTACGATGTTAATGTCAATCGTGGAAGCTCGTAGATATAAGTGGAAGAAAATACAAAATATCGTTTGCTGTACAGCATTAAATAACAGTGAAGTATACAGGAGCGCAAATTCAACCTCCTTGCACGAACGCGTATAATTTTTGATGTATTCTCATTTCATCAATTTATGAATTCCGAGGACAGAATAATTTAAACTACGATTTTTTAGTTTTCAGATATAAAACTATATTAACCTGTTAATTTCAATTCACAGTGGGTCACAAAATAGAAACCAAAGATGTTCTGAATTTAACGTTATTAGATGAAAATACAGTGAGGGAAGCAACGTGAAAAATGCATCAAAAGAAAGACGCGATGCAGAAAGTCGTCAGGCAGCAAATCAATAAGCAGGCTTACATTAGACTGTAAAACAATTTTCAGGCCGACATTAGACAGTAAAACAATTATCAGGCAGACGTTAGACAGTAAAAGGCACATGTGCCTGTCTGATTTCATTGGTCGACGTTAAAACTATAATGACAATTTAGCTCCTATTCCAAAAATTCCCGCAACCTGAATGATAAAAGCGTATACTCTGATGAAAAGGCAAAACAACTAATAAATTGGATAATTCTTTTAGACCGACTGCTTTCTCAAGTAAAGTCTCTAGCAAAATGAACCATTGCTCGCCTTCTGATGATCAACACTCTCCTCCCTCAACCTCTGACTAGCGGTTGAGGTTTTCTCCCTCCCTCACTCCATACAGTACGTACGAAAAATAGGCTTTCAGTTCTTTCGAATGCTACAAATACCGAGTGTGACATGCTCTTCTCACCTATAAATCATCGATATTCAACCATGTGCACGGAAGCAGTAAAATCAGCAGGAAAAGAAAAGTTGCCCCAAGATTTCGGTCGGAATTCGATGGAAAATCCAGCACTCAAGCGCATACACAATCTAACCAAGAAAATAACAATGACCAGAACATCCCTCCTTTCTCTGTCGATCCCTCTACTAGAAATCTTCACAACTAGTTCAACAGTTCAATCAAAATCAGAAAAACGAAAATTTTGAAAAAATTTCTGTCCCGGCCGAAATCTTCTAACAATGTTATGAGTCAAACAAAAGGTGTCTCAAGCCATATTTGTGCACGCGGCAGTATTCCCATGGATGAATTAAAACGATCATTGAAAATAGAGCCGCTTTTCACCCAAGCCGATGGACGTTGCCTCGTTGCTGCTTTATCGTGAGGTCTACCACACTATAGCATGAAATCTACCTCTAGCTAGTACCATAGCGTGAGATTAGGACTAATGGATGTTACCTATTTCCATACATTTAATTTAGTGATAAACACTGAATTGTGCATTTCAAACTGCACCTGGGTAGGCGATACATGGCGGTAGAACTCACGTATACAGTAGTAGCACCCACTGCCTCCTTCATGCAGTTTGCGCACTAGCTCAACACACAACCATCTTCAAAATGGAACAACCATTCTTTAAAGGCCGCAATCAAAGCAGAGAGCATAGCAAAAGAGAACAAATACACTAAGTTTGTTGACCAAAAAAACCGCGACCTTCCTAGGCTCATAAATAAACACATTGATAAACATTTTGATCATTCTTCCGAAGATCAAATACCACAAATCATATCAAACGTGCCAGGCACTAAATTTCATTTACGATGAAAATGGACATGGTGTTTGGAAGACAATAGTCGACCCCTCACCAGAGTAATCGACTAATAAGTTTCCGCTAATGCTCCATCGAAAAAATGACCACAATTGGGCCCTTGTTGCACAAGGCATAAATCATACTGGAGTTACATCATCTTCATGACAAAATACTGTTTCCCAGTTGAATAAAAGTCTCTCAAATATACCCGACGCTAGATTTAACACCCTGGGCAACACCGACAAGATCGATGAATCCCCGTAACGATCCTCACGGAAAAGCAACTTTGCTGCCTCTAATGAGCCCCCAAATAAAGACAATATCAAAATGAAAAATATCAATGCTCGTAGCCTCATTGATTAACTGGATGACAACAGGAATGTTGGTCGCTGAAGAAATTGACATTTTATACATTTCCGAAACATGGTTTGATTCACGTATCCAAAGTTCGTTTTTCAATATTCCCGATAACGTGTTGTACCGCTATGATGACCTTTAAAGTAGCAGAGGTAGTGGATCTTGTATTTTCATGAAATAAATTCATTTATCATCTTTACTTTTTGCAAATGAAGTTTGAGAAGGTAGAGAAATGGTTTGGTTAAAAGTACAAATACATAAACATGTATGCATCATCGTCGGCAGCCTTAACAAATACCCATCGCAAGGAAAATTTTACAGCTACTCCCACTGAATGTGCACCCTGCATTAGCACATAATGTTGCATAAAACTACAGGCCTATAAATCTTTTAACTGTCTTGTCAAAAGTATTAGAAAAACTGATAAATAAACTGTCATCTAACTTGGATAATTCAAATGTACTTCATAGAAATCAATATGCCTATAGGAGGAATATTAGCACTCAAGATGCCCTGCTTAATATCACGGAAAAATATTTAGTGAAATCGATCATCAAGAATCTAAAACTCTTGCTGCTACTCGATCTTTCCAAATCGTTCGATAGGGTAAAACATGAGCGCCTTCACAAAAAATATCGAACTTTATAGAACACGTAAAATAGTTTGAAAACTACTTATCAAATCGATCGGATGCAATCCGCTTAAATAACAAATTATCCCTATTCATTCAAACAATTTTGGTGTTCCCCAAGGATCTATCCTAGGTCCTCTATTGTTTTCCATTTTCATTAACGATAACCCTCCAATGCCTTCTAAAATTTGAATTTTTATGTGCGCAGATGTTGTTCAAATTGCAATGACAAGTTTTGTGGCGGAATTATCGCTGACGCAAAGAAAAGCTGAAACCATATTGAGTAACCTGAAACCATGGTACAACCAAAATGGACTCAAACTAAATGCGAATAAACCCCGATGTAGTATTTTTAGATCCAAAAATGCAATTAAAAAATTCCAAAAATGACTCTTACGGTGGGGAATGATGAAATTAAGCCATTAGGCAAAGTTAAAAAATTTAGACATTTGGCTAGATCAAAGCATGTGCTTCAATCTCAAGAAGAGAAAACTTGCAACAAAATTATAGACTGTCAATAGCTTTTCACTCCACTGTGATCATCTTTTTATTTCTTTTATTACAATAATTAATTAAAATGTTGTTTCATCGTATAAAAAGTATGCTCGACAAAAAATCTACGTTATTAGCCTTTAGTGTTATCGCTTATTGACTATTGCAGCCTAGTATGGGGAAACAAACCTCAATATCTTCAAAGAGAGTAACAAAAATGTATGAATTTCACGGCCTAGGTGCATGCAAGGGGGAAATTCAAGAAGAATAATTACGTAACCCCTCACCTAAATAAACTCGGCTGGACTCCTAATGAAGAAAGATTCCTCACTCTTAAAGCCCAATACGTATGTTCCTCTTTATATTTCCTTCAGAGAGATGTTTATATTGTCCAATTCTCATGCCCCACTGTAACAAGCTAAAAGCCGATTTGGAGAAGTAATGTCTTGGTCAACTACCGTTCATTTGACATTGAGCAGAAGGCTCTCTGAACATCTGGCACCTTATTGTGGAACAAACTTCCACAGAGTGTAAAAATCTCTCAAAAAATGATAGAGTTTAAGACCAAAATAGCACGTCATTCTTAATAATCCATCCATTTAACTTTAAACTTTAATTCCTGAGATCACAAGTTCTTAAGCTCGTATTTCAATTTAAGTTCGCACTAATAAAAGTGTTTTCAGCAATGCGTCTTCTCTGGTATTATGTTTTTAAGTTGTATTTACATGCGTTATCAAACTGGATTTCGCAATGAAAGGAATGCATTTTTTCATGCTTTTCTCTCACTCATTTATTTCGACTGTTGATATGGGTACCACGATTCCAATGTGTGCATATCAACTGAGGGTCTTTACGTTGAAGTATTTTAAAAACCAACTATGGTTTTTGTATTTTCTTCATTGGAACTAACTGTTTTTCTTTTTCTTCCTTTTTCTGGATGATAAGAATTACATCTTTAATTAAGTGTTGTGACTTTCAATGTCGTTATCATGTTTGTAATGTCCTTTCTTTCTTGTGACTTTAACTAACTTTAGTCCCATGAGATTTTTATAGTTCCCCGTATTATGAGATATTCAGTATCCTCTTTGTTAAAGGATTTGAAATAAAATGTCTACTGTGTAAGGTGTTTCATTATTCGCACTGAACTATACGACATTTCAATACCGTCTCTATTATCCCCGAAAACTAAGACGGATTTTATTGCTAGCTTGTTAGGTCTCTCAGTCCTCGTTACCAATATCAAAAGGCACGAAATTAGAGGCACCAAGTTAATGAAGATATGCACAGAAAAAAAGTACACTGATCGCCTTCAGAACGTAACACACAGTAAAGAGATCACACAAACACTATACTATGACTGAAAATTTCTGTTTTTTATTTGTATTGTGTTCGCATATATTCTGTTTCTGGAAAATGGCTGCAGCAAAAGTAAAAAGTAACGAAGCCTGTATCACAGTTCCGCTTGTCGTACGCTTTCAACAGCTCAAGTGAAAGGTTAATCAATGCTTTTAGAATCACAGTAATGGAGACATGGCTTCAGCCGTCTTTCTCGAAACCTCGAGGACTCGTTGACGATTTTAAGCCCGCCCTCGCAGACTCCAACACATCGTAAAATTCACGCACATTTAGCATTGCTCAGTTCGTTTATGCGAGCTTTAAATCCATGATTGTCATTGGCTGAGGAGGGCAAAGGAGCCCGTAAAACACAGGCTGTGGGAAGTACGTCCACTCGCCGTCACTCAAACAGCACGCGCTCGCCGGACACTTCAAAGCAAGCGCCTTAACGAGGCGTGATGACGCTCTGCTGGAGCAATTTGTCACGAGGAATTGTACCTGTGCGTGAGGGGCAGTTGTGGTCAGGTAGGCCTCTCGCGCCGCATCGACGCTTCATGAAGTCATCATATATGGTTATTGTGTGGTGGAGGTGTCGGTGTGTAGTGGTGCAGGGTGGTAGTGTCATTGTGTGGTGATGCAGCGTGGTAGTGTCACTATGTAGTGATGCAGAATAGATGTCCGTCTATCATGATGACATCAGTCGTAAGGCGAGGTAAGTCCCTGTATCGGTTTTACAAATAACTTTTGGTTATTCGTGGTATCAAGTTTAATATTTGGTTGCTTAAAGATTAAAATTAGTCTTTTTGAAGCGCGTTATTGCAGCTGCACATCCAAATGAAACTTCGCTTTATCAAAAACCAGAATTTTTGGCATCAGAAAGCGCTCACATTTAGGCTCTTAATTGCAATTATCAAAGCAAAACTGTTGAGAAAATTCTCCCAGTCATTTTCTACGGGAAAACTGTGTTTTTTCAACTGGAAATAATACATTCTTGCTTCTTTTGCTCTGATATCACACTCACAGAGTCTACTTCATGTTGCATCTCACTCATTCAACATGACAAAGTCTATTTTGTGTTACCTCTTACTCAACATGACAAAGTCTAATTTACGTTACCTCTCACTCAACATGATAAAGTCTATTTGATGTTACCTCTCACTCAACATGACAAAGTCTATTTTGTGTTACCTCTCACTCAACATGATAAAGTCTATTTGATGTTACCTCTCACTCAACATGACAAAGTCTATTTCATGTTACCTCTCACTCAACATGACACAGAATATTTTACATTTTTCCTCACTCAACATGCTAGCATCGCTAAGTGTGTCAAGTCGGCATCCCACAACACACATAGTAGCTCGCTGTCAGTCTACTCGCACCTCAGGAGACTTGACTTTGTTCCAGAGAATGTCACTCAACTACGGCGGTCGGTCGATGTCCCCTACAGCTGCGCGCCAGCTGTCGAACAACGTAAGACACATCGTTCTCGGATGGCCGTCGTCTCAACACAGACGCCTTTTTTTCGACAAGAAGGTTCTTTATAACAAAGTTACCCGCATCAAGGTCGCATTTTTATAATGGAATTAATTATGAGATGTTTGGCATTTTCGTCAACGCCTGTTGAATGATATATTTCATTACAAAGTGGCCCTTTTCAACAAAGAAGCACTCCTCTGTAAAATCGTTTTCTGCAACATGGTAACCTTTTCAACAAAGCTATTTTCAACAGTGAAATTTCATGGCACAAAGCCGTTCTTTTCGCTGCAGCAGAGCTCTCAACACTATCGTTGCCAACTCTTTTCTAAACCATCGATCAATCGATCAGCTGATGCTAGAAACGAACCCCACAATCATGATCGCGTCACCGACTTATCAAATAAGCCATTCGTGTTTTAGGATTTCTGTCCAAATTAATTTCACACACATTATTACAGGTTGTGTAGTGTATCTGAGGACACTTATATTTTTCGAATTTAATGTAACTCGATAATAATTATTGTATTTTCTATTTCATAAGATCCCATGGCATATACTACTATAACTAATGAAATAAAAAGACACTCTGTAATTACGTCTGTAAAACGGAACACAGAAATTTAGAAATTGCAAGATTTCTAAAAGTCGCCAGATCTTTCGTCTGCAAAGTTAGAAAGGAGCTAAAGGAAAACAATGGAGATGAATTGGCCGCGAACACGAGGAAGCAGCTTTGTCAACGCTCTGACTCACTCAGAAAACGGAGTTTCCAACAGTGAAGGTCTTCGGTGTTGTTAGCAGTGAAGAGCACCTCATGCCTCCTCATTTTTTTCACAGGATCTTAGAGTCAATGCAGATGATGCCTATGTCGAGAATCTTCAAACCACTGTTAAGAGTAGCCCATGGAAGGGCCTATGTCTTCCAACAAGATTCGGCTTCATCCCATAAAGCTCTCAAAACCCAGGATTGGATGCCCGAGAATTTTCATGATCTTGTCACACCAAACTTATGGCCTCCTAACTCACCAGACCTCAATCCTTTGGATTATTACGTGTGGGGCGTCATTGAACAGGAAGTTAATAAGCATCCCTATAACACCAAATCTTCTCTGATGGAAGCGAAAGCCCAAGCAATAGAGGACATGAATAAAAACCACATGATCAAAGTTCGCAGCCGGTTTCGAACTCGAACTGAGTCGGTGATAGAAGCCGAAGGAGGATATATAGAATCAAACGTAGGTTGATATTATGTTAATTTGTTTTGTGACAAGAAATTGTAGATTTCAACGATCAACAGCTTCATTTTATGTTTTTCTAAAAGTGCTTAAGGTGTTCTCAGATACCTTACGCACCCTGCATGTTAGTGAATCTAAGACTTCCTAGCCACATCAAAAGCGATCTCGAGAGTGCGAAGAAAAGGGAAACAGGGACTGAGGAAGGAAGAAAATAAGGAAAAAAGGCGAAGAAAGTATGAAAACTGAAAAAGCCAAATACGAAAATCAGATAGAAGTCCAGAAGGTCTCTCTAAAGCTGAGGTATCTCCTCTGGAAGATGCCAGTCCCCATGGCACAGGATGGACAAACCCAAGCTTATTGCTATTCTTTGCTCCTTGAAGAGAATTTAATGCACAGTGGAACGTCGGGTTATACGACATCATCATATGCGAGCCTCGACTTATACGTATGAAAATTAGTTTCAGTTATTCATTACAAGAATCAAGCATCTCATCAGCCGAACAACTAGAACTAATTTTTCCTCACAAGGTGAGCTGCGCAGAAGATGATGTTGTGTAACTCTAAGATCGACTGTACTTCTTTCGATTTACTTTATTAACTCAAGTTGAGATCTTATTATCAAGTCATAGATCCTATTGTTTTCATTTTTAGGGGTGTAAAACAACGTGCCTATTTTCACGGCGCCGCACAACCTTAAAACACTCTGTGATCTTTGGCCTTTTAGATCTAAGAGACTGTTAGATATTGCCTTAAAGTGCATTTGTAACGTACACTGCAGTGCTGTATTCAACGAGTGAAAAACTGTTGCAGATAATCGTGAATTAGCGTGATGAGTAACAGTAGCCATGAGCAATTGTACAGGTACTGAAAAAATTGAAAGTACGAAGAAAAATACAAAAAATATAAGCATTGCGGACACTGTACGCCAAAAAAAAGGTCAAAGCGCCCCTATAGAATATTGCGTGGAGAGTGGTCTCATTAGACGCGCAGGCAGAGCCGAATACTTCTGTCTCTCGGATGGCACAAAATTGCCAAGCCTACGTTCATGGCTGAAGGAACAAAGATTAGACATCACGAACATCGGCAGTAGAATACCGCGATATCGGAAAGTAGACAATACCCAGAAATGATCGTAGAACAACAGGATAACGGGCTACAATATGTATTTGCTTATTGTAGAGCGTAGATCATTAGAGGATAAAAGATAGCACGTTGAAAATTACAACAAAAAACAGTGAACCCTCATAGTAAAAAATAGTAGAAGACCCCGATAAAAATCAGCGAAACATCGCGTTGAAAAATAGCAGAACATCCCGATGAAAACAGTCAAACATCACGGTGAATGTCAGCAGGACATCAAGATGAAAATATTACGTCGAAAGCAAAACGTACCAACAACAAAACATCACGATGCATGCATAACATTATGATCAAGAAGACCAAAACCTTACGACAAACAACAAAACATCACGATGAAGTACAGCTGCGTTGTGGTTTATCCCACTACTACCCACATGTGAGGAAAACGTCAACACAGCAAAAATAGGACTGTACTTGGCTCTCGTATCTCCCCATTATGCCTCGAAAAGGCCTGAGCTGAAATTAAGATACATCCTCCCTAAAGACATCAAAGCATCTGTATAGTCCGTTCTACAAGTCTGCCAGGACTTCTCATCCCGAGTGTTCCCTTAAGAAGGCGCCAGCATCCCAGCTTCGTAAATAACACTCTGGTAACGCATACGATCCACGCAGTCCTCTACCCTTACCCTCCGTAGATCTACATACCTCTCTACGCGCCTAAAGCAACTCTACGAATCATGTCATCGGGATGCCACATCTTTGAAAAATATATCATACTTTCGTCCCACGTTCAACTCATTGTGAAGAGAATAAATGTAAGATTTATTTAACAGTTAGGATGACAAGTATTCTCATTAATGAATTTCAACACGTGCAAACGTTACTGTGTTTTGAACCCGTTTGTTCCCAACCCGGGTAGAGCCAGAGGGCTCGGGTGCTAACTCTGATAGTAGATGAAGCTGTAACAGCGTGAGGAGTTCCGAGTCTAACCACCATTTAACCATTACCCATTTGGTTGTATCGCACTCATACAGGCTCCTACATGTTGCCTCTTACTTCACATTACATAGGATATTCTAGGTTCCCCTGTACTCAACATGACTTTGGCTGTATTATGTTACCTACCACTCTATATAATGAAGGCGGTATTATATTGCCTCTCGCTCAACAGGACAGAAATCCCCATCACAAATATCATGCGGGATATCAACATTTTGTCATATCCCTGCATTTCTGTGGTGATCATCTACCAAGAATGAAATTGTTTGGCTCAAAACCGATACACCGAACGAGACCCCGGATTTTTAAGCACGTAGCATAAATACACCATGCAAGATCTCGGTGTTTACTCGCGTATCACAACTTCAAAACACGGGATCCAGGTATTTAAGTACACCCGTAGCATAAATACGCAATGCAAGATCTCGGTATTTACCACAGTAGAGGCAACAAGGTAGGGTCAAACCAATCTTTTTTTCGCTGACTGTGTGGGTTTGCTGATGTCACAGCAACGAATAAATGGCAGCACTCATATTGCTTCTGGTAGCACTGCTACGCCCAAATCCGTCTCTACTATTAGCCTAACGACATAGCGTTTTGGTGACGTCATAAAGTTTGTTTGAAATAAAGTTGTTCTATTGGCTAGCCGAACAAGAAGAAGTGTATCTTCCCCCATTGAAAAGACCCTACCTTGTTTCCTCTACCGTGGTATTTACACAGGTATCACAAAGACAAAACACGAGATCCAGGTATCTATGTACACCCGTAGCATAAATATACAAGGCAAGATCTCGGTATTTACACAGGTATCACAACTACAAAACACGAGATCCAGGTATTTACTCACATAGTATAGTCACACCTCTTACGATCCCGATATTTACTTGGTAGCCTCGGTACACCAAACTGAATCCCGGTATCGCGTGCTGCAGCTGCGCGGGGACGATCGGCTCGGTTTTGTTTATGCGGACCACACATGACCGGACGGACGACCGCTGATCCGCAGCCTCGATAACGTTCGGGGTCAGCAAAAATGGCAATAGGTGCACTGCTAACAACGCTTTTCAAATGAAATGGGGTGCGCAGAAACAGGTATAAATTGTCGTAAATAGAACTGTAGATGCCACTGCAGCGACTTTTTTATGGTCCGTTTTCCATGGTTTGTTTCCCATTGCATTCAGCGTCATGCAACTGAATTGCAAAATCGTCCAATTTGGCGTTCGTGATAGCGTGTTGGAATACGTAGGTGTAGCACATAATGTGATGACTGCGAGGAAAAATTCTGAATGTTTTCCGTGACTGACGCATAATCTGAATGGAGGATCGAACATGTGATGTAATTAGTATGACAAAAAATTACTATGTGGCGACATCAATCGCGCAACTATTTCTTTCTCCAACAAATGATCGAATAAACTTTCAAAGAATTATTTGTGAATGTGGTGAAAATAGGAAATTGTAATAACATCTTTCGACAAGCCTTCAGATATACTAATTTGTATTCCGGAGTTTATACGTGTAGGTTTTCTTTCTTTTTGTAATTTTACGCATCAAGGTTTTGAATTCAGCATATTTATTCGATTTATTCAGTAAAATAGGATCTTTCGGTTAAGAACGTCAAGTTAATCAATACAGATCTTTAATCAACTGCTCGATAGTGAAATTCCTGACAATATTTCAGTGAAACTCTTTTTAACACAATCACAACTCTTAGTAACACTCTGTTCATTCCCAGTGACATAATCACAAATCTTAGTAACGCTATCACAACTCTCAGTTATTTTATGTTAACCACTACTACTATTATCACAACTGCTAGTAGCGCTGTCATGTCTCCTGTTAACGTATTACAATTCATAGCAATGAAGCACATCTTTTGCTTAGCAATAACTCAAGTTTATCACACCTGCTTTATCCATCGCTTTTAAATATTTATTTCTTAGCAATACTAACAAAACCCTCAGCAGACTTTCACACCCGAAACAGCACTGAGATGCAAGAACACAAGTTCCTATTCATATGTCACTCAATTAATCGTACAAACTTTCCCATTCACCCTTTTATTTGTATAAATTTTAATAATTTCATTCAAAGCAACACAAATACCGTATTTTTCGCGTAAAATTCTCCAATTTAAACCACGGCGATGTATTTTTCTTGTATTTTATTAACACAAATTAAGTTCCCAAGTTGGCACCTAGCGACGACTGAGATCCCCTTCCTCATAATCATATCCTATCAGCCTAATGACTTCGTAATAGCCTTTGTTTTTGTGTAGTTCTCTGCGATTTTTTTCACTGTCTGTCATGCCGTGCATATTTCAGCATCAATCGCTCTCTCCCTAATGACTTCTCTGTAGCTCACAGTTGTAGTTTTTTTGCTTGAGAGTTTAGGCTACTTTGAGAGACGGGCCGTCGGGAAACAATGAAAAGTACTTACACTGAAATACGCTTTAATATTTCGATGTTTAATCTACGTGTTATTTTAAGACTCATGAGGTTTTTTATACACTTGTGTTTGTTTCAATGATTTGAGAAATTTAGGCGTGAAAGTTTGCTTTTCAACGTAAGCTTGGGAAGAAATTAACTGAATGCATTAAGGTAAAGAATTCAAGTACAAGAACTGAAATCAAAATATGGTAGTCATGCACCCACTATATTCTTATGGAGACTGAAAATAAATACATGTTCCCTATTCAAATTAAAAGATTGACCCGTATTCGGGCTACAAGAGGCATTTTGAGAAAAATCTTTCAAGAGATTTGTATTCAAGGAGTAAAATATTGTGTTTTCATCATTAAAAATGGTTACCCAAAACTCTTTGCGTCAACTCAATAACCACCATCTTTTCACTTCTGTTTTCTCTTTCCTTCCTGTGCCATAATAGTCCAGTAGCGAACGTAGCCCTCAAAACTTATGTGGATGACACGTATTAAATTTTTCTTCAGTATCATTCGAAACAACCTGCATGTTTGTGGTAACTACATATTCCATTCGCAATGTTCTTCTTGTGACAGATAAAATCCCGCGCCAGTATTATTCCATCCGCCTCCAACCGTAAATTTACAAACTGATTTAATGGCCGTTATCTGGAATACCAAATTTCCCATTGATATTTCCAGGATTGTGCAGCTTGACATGTGGAATGATGCAATCGAACTTTAATAAGTTGGATGAACAGTGAGCCTAACCTCAAACTTTCTCATAGAATACGATTAAGCGCTCGAGACGCACATTTTTACTGGTGTGCCCGGAACGCTAAGAGAATGTTAATTTTACTTCGAAAGTCACAGACACTGAGACGATGTTATTTCTGCCGAAAATATCTGAAACGTAGAAAAATTCTAATTTAGCGACTAAATATTTTCGATGAAAGACAGAGACAACAAGACGGAACACCGAGAAACGCACTTTTTATTAAAAACTCCAAAACACCAAGGTGACGCAATTTGAATTCAGATAAAGCCTGAAACAGAAAAACTACCGATTTTATTAAAAATGCCAGAGGCACCGGGACAGCGCAATTATTTACAAAGAGGAAGACGAGACCATTGCCATTTTCCGTTCTCTCTCATTTAACTCACGATATCAATGTCAGAGCAAGTCAGTCCAGCATCTAGCGAGATCGTAAGTGTAGCAGAAGAGCGAAGAGTGGCAGAGCTACGCTTCAGTGCCAACAAACCTCCCAATGCAGTACAAGTAAGTCCAGCATCTGGCGAGATGATGTGCACGACAAAGAAGCGAAACCTACATGAGTTTCAGTGCTAACAAGCTTCCCAATGCACTGCAATTAAGACCAGCATCTGGTGAGATGGTGAGCGTGACAGAGGAGCAAAGCCTACATACCAAAGTGATGGATGAACGCTGTCGATCGATGTGTGAGTTCAGTAGGTGAGAGGGATGAATGATGAGTTCTAAGTCGAAACATTTTATCGACAAACGTCATATAATTAAGCAGCCTAAATATGGCTTGATTAGGTCGTCCGAATATGGTTTGGTTAGGTAGTCAGAACGTGGAGGAATTGAGTAGTTAGAATGAGGTCTAATTACATGGCCGCAGTGTGGGTTGATTAGGTAGGTTGAACGCTATTTGATAAGGCATCCAGAATTGGGTTGAATTATGACATGGATGTGGGTTAATTAGGTAACGTGAATTTAGTTTAAATGGGAAATTCGAATGTGATTTAATTGAGGCTCTAGAATGTGGTTTAATTAAGTAGTCTGAATGTGTCTAATTACCAAGTGCAAATGATAATGAGATTAGTGGAAAAATCAGGAATGAATTTCTGTAGAATGACTCCCTGAACGCAGCCAAGCAAAATAAAATATTTACTGTAAGGTCAACGTAGTTTGTTCGGAATTCTACAAAGCTGAAATTACTAAAAACCGAAATATATCCTGGGCTCGCATGTGCTACAAGGGCAAAATCTCAGTATTGCTCGCAACTTGTACAAATGAAAACACTTCACACAAGCATGAGAAACAAAATCTGTAACGCTCACAAAGTAGAGAAGCAGGCACCAGTTCTGTACTTGACGCGCCACTCACAGACCAACAAAACAACGTCAATTTCAGCTGACATTTGAGGAGAAGAAGAACAAAGCGCGTCATGCCGAGTTACTCTTCGTTCTGATTGATAAATTGGAGGCACAAGCGTAACACTTCAATTTTCTGTCCTTTTGTTTGATGTACATTAGTGAACATCAGTCAATGAAGGAAGCGTGTGGGCAGATAGGGCCCTTGTTTACGTCACAAGTTGCACTAGTGAACGTTAGATAGCGCACTAGTTACCTTAAGATGAAGTTGTAGTTACCGTCAGATGGTGCTCTGATTACTGTCACATGTTATACTAGTTATCTCAAGATGGCACACTAGTTACCTTAAGATGAAGTTGTAGTTACCGTCAGATGGTGCTCTGATTACTGTCACATGGTATACTAGTTATCTCAAGATGGCACACTAGTTACCTTAAGATGAAGTTGTAGCTACCGTCAGATGATGCTCTAGTTACCGTCAGATGATGCTGTACATAGTTACTGTCATATGGTCACTAATTACCTCAAGAGGGCACACTAGTTTTCTTCAGTCAGATAGTATGTCAGTTAACTTCAGATGGGACACTATTTATAGTCAGGTGATGCGCTAGTTACATTTAGGAGGGGCTCAGATGGCGAAACGTTGTTTCACGCATCATTTTAAGCAATTTCTGATTGCATCGAAGTGACAACCTTTCAATGAAAGGGAAAATGTATCAACATCACAAGCAAACATTTCATTCCTTGATCGAATGGTAACTTTAAAGGGTGACTTTAATTAATTTGTGTAGAATTTTTCCCTTCTGATCAGAAATTAAAATTTTGTGCGAACAATAGCTCATAAAAACTACTTATTGATGAACAATGGTTTAATTATCAGTATAGCAAACGAAACCGTAAAAATTGCATACCCCAAAGAAATTCATATTTACAGTTGCACTTTTACGATACGCACTAATGCAAGCAACTCTCCCCTCCTCATCACAACACAGCGCCAAAAATGACGTGATCGAGACACACCGCAGAATCGCGATGAAAGGGCAACTGGTATCAAAATTAAGACAAGTGAAACTTCGCAGAATCCTATTTCCGAGTCCAAGCTGATAACAAAACAAGGGCAAAATGGCACATCGCAGAATCGGGATGGAAGGGCAACTGGTACCAAAACTAAGACAAGTAAAACATCGGAGAATCCTATTTCCGAGGCAAAGCTGATAACAAAACAAGGGCAAAATGGCACATCGCAGAATCGTGGTGGAGAGCGCAACTGATACCAAAATTAAGACAAAATACCGACCGTCGCTGGCACGTGAAGCACATAAGGTCACGCAGCCCAGGGGCGATGCAGGCTCTGATTAGCCAAGGGGGCACGACCATTATTGCCTGGATGGATTTTATCGAGCCACCGTATACTGGATACTGGACTTTTTATTGAAACTTGATGACATCACATTCTACAGACCTGCGACCCATGGCAGGTGCCGGCTCCACAGCTGGCAATAGAGAGACATCGCAACATAAAATCGAGCCATTACATATAGAAGCATGACTAGGTATTTTATCTAAGCTAATTGAGTTGAGATCATATTTTGATATCGAGATTTCAGAGTAGGTTTGGCATTTCATGATACTTAGGATCGATGAAACTTCTTAAATATGTTCGAGTGAATTTGAAAAATAGTTTGTATGAGCAAGAGAAATAGAAGAATCGTGTCCCATGGATCAGTATAGTAATTTGAAGTTCCGAAAGTATTAAGAAGCATTTCAGTTTTCACTGAGCTTCTGAGTTGCATTTAACATTTTTATTAATTGAAAAAAATGCCTCTTGAGTGTTATAATGAATAAACAAACGATTAATTTGAAATAGAAGAAAGGGGTGTTTTCAAATGTTGCAGAATTTTTTTGCAAAAAAATTGAGAAAGTGGATTCTGAGAATGATCAAAAGTAGAATAAAGCATTACAAAAACAAGGTTAAAACAACCAAAAAACAAGACAATACGGTTATGCACACAACACCGAGTTAAATAGAATACTCTTTTCAATGAAAATAAAAATAAAATTACCTATGAGATGAAAATCTTTATGATAACCAATAAGATGACTCTAAATAGGACTGTAGTGCAATGCTAATTAGAAAAAGGCTATGTAGAAGGAAGTTGTTTATAGGACACAGTTGTGGTAAATTCTGTACACACTTAATCTACCCAACAACCTGGCGTACATGTACTGAGAGGAACAGAGTTACCTCCAAGTTCGCGTCAAGGAAAACCGACCAGAAGTATTGACTGAATCCAACGAGACAAATAACTACAGTAACGTGACATACGTAAATGAAATGTAGATTCTCGCTGAAAAACCTTTCATCAACTTTAAAAATAAATTTTTATCAAAAACACGTTAATCGCATCAGAGCAACGAAACCAGCGAGTTGATTTTTTCCCAGAATCGAGTATTTTTCTCTCGTAAAGTGCATAATGCATGAAGAGAGCAATTGCTAAAAATCATTTCACCGTAAAACACATCTGCATTTCAAATTCCTTCAAAAGTGGCTAAAGCAAACTCTGTTGTCAGCTGAAATGTTAAGAATGGGGGCATTTATAAATTTTAGTTAACGGTACTGTCAATAATACTCCACTTTACAGGTGTTTTCATTTCAATCAAATGGAATCTTAAAAACCCTCAGTACAGAAATAACTTGTGCTACAAACAACGATATTTCAATGAGACTTCTTTGTCCTACAGGCTACTATTGCTTTGCATTTCCATCAAAAACCTCACACAGCCTGAGTCTGTCATTCTCAGAGGAGATCAATACGTGAAAGAATGGCAAGAATGGCACATCATTGTTCTCCGTACATTTAACTTGAATGTTTTCAATAAATGTACAACTCAATCTAACTTGCCATTAAGAAAATCACTCAAATTTTCATCTTCTATTAATATAAAAGAACATTAATCTCAGTATTCAATACATACTTGAATCATGCAGCAAATTATTTTTTTAAATAATAAAGGCTGAACTTCATGAAACTCTAGAGATTTAAAACAACGCTCTTCAAGCCGGCCACATTAGCCTGCGACTGCTGATTAACTGATGATTAACGCCCCTGCGCTGCAAAATTAATCAAACGCAACAGCTTGTGTTGTAATAGATGCTCCCCTAAAATGGTTCTTGTGTGTTTACCTATTGTAACACGCAAAAATTTCTTGCTTGTTTACTGTGTGATTACCTATTCGTGTATACACATTCATTTGTTACAACACAATCACGAGTAATATGCGTTTGTAGCAAAATTATTGAAAAAAAGTGAAAATTTGTACGCTTCAAAAATAACCGTGTTTGCTTGAGATTCTCTCTGAAGATGTGCTACAAATTTAATCATTCAGGAGGACTGTTGATGTAAAGGCACTCTAAAACCAACAGCATTAGCCTCCATCTTATTCCGAGCATGTGCAACAAAATTCATCTATTTTTTTAAGTAGAGGCGCTCCAAAAATAACCGCATTCAGGAGCCGGCACAATTTATGGAGTCACGGCCGGGCCAAACTAAGCAATCTCGGCGCCTTTTTAGCCCAGCTTCTTTTGGCCTGGTACTCAATGCCTCCTAGTCAGGACCCATCGACCTGCAGCTCGTGACTAGAGTGTCATCTGAAAGATTTAGAGATTTATGTTCCATGTACATAGTTACAAGTGCGATGCAAGAATAGACTTAATATCTAAGTCTATATCATTTGATTGTGGAGCATGTGAGCTACTTGGCTTCCATGGCAAACTCTAAGTAGCTGGACTAATTATGAAGCAATGCATGAATAATTATGTAGTTTCAGTCTATAGATCCGACTTACACTCAAATTTGTCTCCAACTATCAGGGTAATTCTATGATTCGGCAGCTAAGCCTGTTTTGGAAAAGCATGAATAAAAATTCAAATTGATTTTATGCCCTATTTTCGACCTATGTTGCAGTAGGCTGGTCAAAATGCCAGTACTTTCATTAACTGAATCGCTCGATTCTTTATTACACTCGTCACAACCAGTAATATTGGAAAACTTAAAACTCTTTCTTATTCCACGGCATCATTTTACCCCAAAACGTATTTTGAGTCGCCCGTGAACATATACGAAACATACACTTCGTGAACATATTCGAAAATAAGGGCTATGTGTCTTGGAAAAAAGCATTGAGAATTAAGGTAAATTTACCGATTTACACTAATTTGTATAATATTGAATTTTTCTTGATAGAAAATTGAGTAAAAACCCCTCATCTAACCGTGGGTTAAGAAGTTTGTCTCGGGATGTGGCCGTGACTGACTGTTTATTAAGAAATGTTGAATGGAGCTCAGTGGCGCTTGTTTAGCCGTGGTATTTCGGAGTAAACAGAAAATGAACGAACTACAGTTGGCATGAGTTTAGTACGTCTTTCTACTTTTCGTTCTAAGATAGTGTAGGTAATTAACGGAGGCTGTGTAGAGTTCTTAGTCATGTACTTAGATCACATTTAACCACACACAGCCTAAGGAATGACATGCAAAATATTTGCTTTAAGCAAACATTATAATTTTGGAACGCTCACACAATTTTATCATTTCATTTTTTATTGAGGTTCTATACTTTTTAACTACGTCCTTCAAAACTTCAGCAATCACGCGTAAAAAAGTAAATGAAATATTCGGACTAACTTCCGCAGACTTTTGCTCAT
The DNA here is from genome assembly GCA_014220935.1 of Platorchestia sp. MABIK. Classification (NCBI taxonomy): domain Eukaryota; kingdom Metazoa; phylum Arthropoda; class Malacostraca; order Amphipoda; family Talitridae; genus Platorchestia; species Platorchestia sp. MABIK. The sequence goes on along the minus strand of JACJUY010002437.1, from coordinate 79,987 downwards.
TCCTGGTGTCATTGACGTCGCAACACTTCCGTAGAGTTTTATCTTACTCTTCCGTGACTACGCGTCGCAAGTCAGTGTTTAGTTACGACGGGACCGTTGTTTTATTCCCTCATAATGAGCACTGTAATCAAGCATTCATTACACCATTACCCTCAGGTCAGTTTTATACGAACGTGCTCACAAGGCTATCTACAAGCGCGGTGTGAAAGCATTCACTTGCGTTTACAGTGTCATTTGCGAGCCTAGCACTCGGCGCAACATGACGTGTATGCGCTTTCACTAACTCAAACTTAGCGTCCAAACGGTATTTTAATTTTCTAATTCTCTTATAGAAACCACAAGGCTTTTACCAGTGTGAAATCAACTGTATCAGTCGTATATGTTTCGTACTATGGCTGAAGTTGAGGAGTTTATCCAAATAAGTGTTCGAACCTACTTTTAAAATACACTTTTATAATAGATGAACAAATGAATTTATTTTGACTGTAGATTCGATTTCGTATTCAAGTTCCTTCTGCTGTCGATCGAAGCAAAAATGGGACGATTACGGTTAATTATGGTTAATTTTTCATTGTTCAAAGGTCCATGGTTGCTACAGAAAAATATATTAGATAACTAAATAAAAAGGCTATTGATAACTTAGTGAATGACATTTCAAAATGAAAAATAGGTGATCCTTCGTTAGAATATGATGGCATGTCGTACTTTACGCTGTCATGTTTCTTGCGATGCATGTTAATGAAATCGTGAGCTGTCCTGAAATGTTTTCAGATGCACTAGAAAATGATTAGCTTTTTACAATAAATTTCTTTAGCTTATTCTTTCAACATTTTTGTGCGATGTTAGCTCAAGTTTTTCAGATTTTAGATAGCATAATTTCTCTTATTAAATTCATTACCTCATAACCCCCATTAGCTTCAGACTTTTTTTGAAGCACCCAAGCGTACAATCAGCAAACCATTTTAGAGATTCCAGCGTTCGTTCCTGTGAAAGATTTCAACATTATAACTCTGACACATTAAACTTCGGTGCCCTGGCACGAGCTAAACTTTGCTGTGATTACCTCGAATTAGCGTCCACCTTGAAGAACTCGTGACATTTATGGACTAATATAGAAGCATCAATTGAATGCCTGTGCACATTGCAAGTCCAATGAACGATTTGAGCTGGCAAATTGGTCTAGCTTGAGACCAATCTGCCAGGGTCGTCAGACGGACATTTTTTTGGCCAAAATCCGAAAAAATTGTCTCTTTTCAAATCAAACTTGGCTCTTACCTGTATTATGAATGAGGCTTGCCAAAGTGGTTACATTTCGTTTGCAACAATCTCCCAATTTGGCCTTTTGAGAATAAATATCGCTTCCCCCTTGATTATGAACTAGGGCCACCGAACTGGTTACATTTCATGTGGCGTAATCTCCAAATTCAGCGCTTTTTGAATAAAATACGGCTCCTGGCTACAATTTGAAAGAGGGTCGCCAAAATTTTTTTCTTCGTTCAGAAAAATTCCCAAAGTTTGATCTTTTTCGATAAAATTTGCCCGAGTTCAAGAATTTTAAATTTTGAGAGAATTTAAATTGGCAAAAGAAGCTCGGCTCAAATAGGTTTTGATTTGAAAAACTTGTCTAGTGAGCTGGCAAAAATGTTTCTCAACTAGAAAGTGATGTGATGAAAATTGTTCATCACCTAGCACAATTCAAACTGAAAAGCAGCTGTTGATAATTGTGGAAGTGATGTAATGCGTATTATACAGTAAAATAACTCGTTGCTTAAGAGCATATAATGTGATTCTAAAAATTAAAGAACACATATGAACAGTGTGTTTGAGCAATCCAAACTGAAAAGCATTTGAAGTCAATTTTAAAATTATAGAACATAAATTGTACACTTGAGCAGTTCAAACTGGAGAGCACCTGGTCGTAAATCTTAAAGTTATTGACCACACGAGCAAGAAGGTGTAGATGACATGAGGATACAAGAGCAACAGCATAATATTCAAAAGCAATCCGTACTGGAGAGCGGCTGACTGCAATTCTGAAAATTATAGAAAATGCATTCATATTATTCTAGAGCAATCCGTGCTGGAGAGCGGCTGACTGCAATTCTGAAAATTATAAAATATACATCTATATTTTTCTAGAAAAATCTGTACTGGAAAGCGAATGAAGGAAATTCTGAAAAATTCTACTATAGACATGTAGATGAACATGCACATTTTCTTGGCGTCAAGGAATTGGTAAGGTCAGTTGCAGAAAAAAATTTTTCACTCGAAAGATCTCCTAAATCTCTATCAACTCTCAGTTCTTGAAGATTTAAACGCGTGGATCACAGTGGTGAAAGTGAACGCCTCTGGCCTGCAACTGCAGGAAAATTCAAAAGCAAGAACGTATTGAAAAACATAGTTCCCTCACCATAAAGCATAAAAAATAAATATTTACCTCTACACGAGAACATACACTCTGGTATTTAGTCGTACTCGAGCCAGTTTTTACGAACTCGTGTAAAAACTTGTTAAATCAGTCTTTATCTGACCTTGATAACATATCCTGGTTAAAGTTTCATGTAGATTGTGAGTCTAAACCCCGACTATTCTCATAAGTTATTAACGTATTCCCCGACACCGCTCTAAAATGTACCCTTGCATCAAATTTTAAATCAATGAAACACATTCCTCTTAAATTTATCGAATCATAGCACCCATTTCCCGGCGGTCATGAGTTCATCAAGTACATTTGGCTCTCTGTACTAATAGTGTTCACTGATAGATATTAAATTTATGCTCATGTCCCACTTTTATTGATGTGCAGGATTGTAGCGACTAACTATTTAAATTTTTCCAAATATCAAATCTTACATGCTAAAAATAACGTAAAATTAATAACATTCAAAATCTTGCTGCCATGAGGGGAAATACTGATGAAATAGAGAGCATGCATGGAGTAAAGTGTTCTTGTCAACCTTTATTACAGTGCTGGACAGCTACTCGACTTACTCTAAGATGCATGCTATTGCTTCAATTGCGGCATCGAAAGTACGTCGAACTGTTCTGCAACTATGCAGCTGACTGCCGAGAGTTACAGCGCCAGTACAGTAATGGCGACACCTGTCCAAAGCACAACCGTCTGTGGTAAACCTCATTTCTTTGGACGAATAACACAGCTTACATAACGTCAGTTGCCATGGTGACACTGGAAATAAATAATGAAGGCAAAGTCGTCTTTCCTTTGAAAATATGGCAATGACCCATGGATTTTGCTAGACCACCAGGTGAGCAGCTCATCTTCTCCCCCTATTTCTGTTATTGATTTGATCTCTGTTTGCATATTACAAGAGGGGTTCGGATAATGCACATCGACTTGGGAGAAACCACAAGCTTCAACCCATTTGGATTACTGTTATACTTTTAAATCTGTAATTGAACAAACTTCTGGCTGCTCTGCCGGAACTCCTGACGATTCATTTAAATTTAATCCTACACAAAGGCATCGACTTTGGCCCTAGACAGAGAGCAAACCAGCAATTATGCCTTGCTATGAGCACTGACAATCTTACTTGAACAGTTACGCACTCATCATGTAAATCAGTAATGATAAACGGGACAGTGTCGTTATTGGGAGTTGGTGGACAGTGCCAACCTGCACGTCAGAACTCTTTAGTAGCTAACGCACTAGTCAGTGCAACCAGCACAAGCTTATGCAACGAAGTGCAAATCAAAGTTATTACTGGCAGCAGCAGCAAGCCCTCGCAATAAAACTTAACGCTCTCAGATCACTTAAAGAGGAAATGAAGTGTCCATCGTATAGGCGAAATTTTCATCATTTCGGAATCAGAAATTTCATCTTCAAAGCTGAAATAAGAGAAGGTAAAATAAGAAACATGTTGATGATAGAAACGAGTAAAAATGTATCTCGCATTTTACTCAGTCGCACTAGTTTAATAGAAACGCATAACTCGTAAACGCATTACTAGTACAAATAGAATTGCAGCCAAATTCAAAACACGAATAGCAGCTAGATGTGAAGCTAATTTCGCTCAATCTATGTCCAAGCAAATGGGTTCTGAAATGAGAAGGCACAGAAGTATTTTCGGATATAATTACAGCTTTTACACCAGAGGTTAGCTGTAAATTTGGTCGGATTGTTCCCACAATTATGTTTCGGATTTCGTTTTCTTGCAGTGGAATTGAGGACGTTCTTAAACGAAGAATCTAAAGTTTTGATGCATCTCAATGACATGGATTTTTTTAAATATATTTAAGTAACTAGATATGTTTTATAAATTTTTGCAGCGCGCGTAGTAAGAGTTAGGATCTTTATAGTCAATTATTACATGGATTAAAATTTGAGTGTTATCTTTGATCCACTATCTTAGTCTCTTAGAGTAGTCAGCCCTAACATTGCAATTAGGTCTGTCATTCATACGAATTTTAGATTGCCGTTTATAATGAAGATTACTACGAATTTTAGATTACCGTTCATAATGAAGATTAGAATTTACACAAATATTTTGAAACAACTGTATTGGAAATGAAATATCCTTGCTTGAAACATGAGCACCCATCATGAGGACTCTGGTGTAGCGAGGATACAAAAAAAGATGTATCTATCATTTTCACTATCCCAAATTCTATTACTTTGGCATTTGCTCTTAGGAGAGCGGTACTCGAATTTTCATGTACTAAGTAAGACTGCTATTTGTTTGAGGAAAATAAAGTCTATTTTCCACAATCCTTTCTCAGTTATAGAAATTTCTGCGGGGTGAAATCAAACTCTTATTGATATTGAGTTGGACAGCTGAAACTTTCAAGTACAAACCGAAGTTTTTATTGCATCCGTTCTGTTTCCAGGTACTTACGGTTCTTCAACGTAATTTCTTAAACGAAATCACCGGCTTTACGCTCATTAACCATCATATTAGATCACAGTGTTTCTACTGCCAAAGGAACTAAGAACTTTGTTCGTACGTATCCTTACCGTTCATTCTCAAACTGAAAAACAGATCCTTCAACCCTAGAAGCCCTTATTTTCGGACCCCAATAAATGCCTTTGAAAGCCTTCAACTCGGTAATTCCCTCGATGCTTTGTAGTTGGAACAAAATCCATACCCAGGACCTCGTGATTTGCTTGCCGTGGTTCTTGTATTCTGCCTGACACAGGTCTGAGGGAGACTCGCATGAGTTACGCGTCAGAGCTTAACTGGGTGGTACACTGAGCTGTTTCTACGGTCGTCCCCACGAGCTTATTCGCAGCCGTTTGGTGGTTACGCAGACAAGGCAATATACACCGACCTCTACACTCGCCAGACTGAGATTACCTTGGGGTTGAGTGAGACTATTTTACTTGTACGCTGGCAGGACCGTGAATGCTGCGGCTCGTGTATCATGCATTAGCTGCGTCGCCATGCAATGGCGGCGAACAAAGTGATACCAGTCTAACTTTTTAGCCGCCTGCATGCATGCTTTTCGCCGCCTACGTGATTTAATCGCTTGGGCGGCGAAAAATATGCATGAAAACGTTAGACTAGGATGGTAGTCACTCTATCCAAGCGCATCGCTCGTGTCAGTTGCATAACAAACTATGCACGAGTTGACTAATAATGCACGGACAATGGACTGGAAGCTCTGTGTGTGTGTGGTTTCAACACAGATGTCTGTTAAATAATTGCACAAAATCAAAATGGAATTCATTGCCCATTATCGCAAAGTTATCTCTACTGATAGCTTGTTCTCATGCTTGGTAAACTTACACACAGATAGTGTGAGTAGTTTTGAGATTTTGAATGTTTTTACTTATTATAAAGCTACTCTATTGACAGAAGAACTAGAAATATCTGAATGCTAGTGAAAAGTGGAATCACATCGAACACATCTCTAACTTGATCATGAATTTAAAAAAATATCACAGTTTGTTTAAAATCGCACGGACACTTGCCCTTTTTTTCATTATATTTTCTTTTCATTTTTGATTTCACTCTGCTCTATTCTTGAATATACAATTTTAAATTCCTGAGCTTTTGTCACTTGAACGTTTGCTTATGCATTGCCTCTCCTTGATGTCATTTCTAGAAGACTGTGAGGGACTTGAGGGCTCATAGCGTGTTAATTTCACTTTTAAAAAAATACTGTATACATAAGCAACAACTGCAAACCTTGCATATCAAATTTTTGGCACCTGTGGTTTTGTGGTAGATTACATATCTGTGAAAACACGAATTAAATTGATGATTGGATAGGCCCTGCTAGTGATGATGTAGTAGCAGATTTAGAGGCTTAGAGGATTCGATTTTTTTTTAGTTTGCTTAGCCTCAACTGGAAACAGAAAAGAATAATTGCCGTTAAAATGTTTGGTAGCTGTTCAGTAGAGCATGTCAGAGAAGGCAGGAGCTCTTTTGTACTCACTATTAATTAGGTAAGATGTAGCTTAAGTCATATATCTTTTTTTTGTAAAATTTTGTTTGCGACCCTTTACATCCACAACTTGTTATCATTCAATTTCTTTTCGAAATTAATTTGCAAAAACCTTCACTGTTTGTCTTTGTCTTGTATGTCCTTTATAAATAGTCAATTACTCTTTCTGTTATTCATTAACAGTTTCTTCGTACGTAATTTCAGATGATATTGAAGGGAATAAAACGCAAGAGCTGAATTGTATGTTGCGCCCCTAACGAAATTTCGAAGTTATAACAGAATTAGAAATCGAAATCATAATCTTCGGCTTAAAAATAATTATTAACGTTTACAGAAATCCAGAGAAAATATAAATACGAATCCTTGAATGAAAACAGTTAAAATACACATGTGGAACGGGTATATTTTTCTTTACACGTATTCCTTGCAGGAATATGTATATAGATTCCAAATGGAGTATTTTTACAGAGGCGGTCGAAAACACACTGCTTCCACAGAAATTATAAAAACTTGTGCAGAAACAAAATGATTTTTCGGGCTTTTTGACAGGCTTCATTTTGAAGACTTTCAATTATAGAGTGTTCTGCGGTTTTATTGCAGCGTGCAAGATCTACGCGCCTTGTGCAAAGATGTTGGTTACTTCTTGAACAACCGATGGCATCGACTGAATAAAAGTGGCTCACGAACTTCCTCTGTTCACACTGCTTGCTGTCAGCAACTCGAGCCATAATGTTCACACAGCCAATTAAGTACAGTGTTGTATAGGGCGAAGTCAGAGTACAGCTCGATACACAATCACGCTTTCCGACGTTTTCCTCGGATCTACTATCATACTAGTTCGATTCGCAAGGTTTGTTCGCTTTTTCGTTCCTAAACTGATCACAAATCTTCCGAATTACTTTCGACTGTTCCTACATTTTTCCCCAAAATCTTACAGTTTATTACCAGTAACCACATGAGTAAAATAATAAATAAATAATTAAAATTAATCACTAAATCAATTGTGCGCAACCACCAATGATCGCGTCTAATATTAACCAGTAACTATAGATTGTTACTATACATGTCTACCACCGTACCAGTGATTTATCACAGCCGGAATTTATCGGAAGATTTCCACGCTTTTATTCTAAAAATGACTCAGCGCACTTAGTGTTTTCATGAATATGTAATTTCTCGAGAAGAGCTTTCCATGAATGCATTTCATGAGAAGACCTTCTCACGGATACGTCTACTTTTGAGAAGCAATTTTTAAAGATGCATCCCCACAAAATAAAGGAGTTCCTCACTTTAAATCTTGCCGTGATTTAACATTCTACATGAACGACGTTTGAAACCGAAATTCAAGGTTCAAGCGATGTAAACAATTGGTTTATCGAGTGTGACATTGTTTGAGAGAAACATCAAGAAAGCTAGAAAGCGTTGGCAAGATTCCTGGCAGCGTTGGCAGTTCCTGCTTGCAGTGCTTGAGACCCAAACTATAACGAGACTTGTCAATGGAAAGCAGAGGAAGAAAAAACAAGGATTTTTTTTTCTTTTTAGGAACTGACGCCCTTTACAAGCGGATACTTGTCAATAGAAGTCAGGGGAGGAGAAAACAGAATTTTTTTGTTTTTTGGGGGAAATGACGACCTCCACAAGTGGATGCTTGTAAATAGGAATCAGGGGAAGAGAAAAAAAGAATTATTCTTTCTTTTCGGGGACTGACACCCTCCATACTCGTCAATGGGAGTCAGGAAAAGAGAAAACAATAATTTTTCTTTGTTTTTTTTCTGAGGGAATTGACGCCTCCTCAAGCTGACACTTTTGAATTTGGCTCGCAGGAGCCGTTTTGTAGCTCACACTATGAGTTGTGTACACATGCATTGAATGACACGGGCATATTTTCTGAGCTCTTCCATCAGATAGTTAAAAATGTACCTTCCTAGAATTAAAAGCTACTAGAACTTACAAAATACTGGAATGCAAAATGAAAATATGATTAATCGCTCCTATAACAACCAAGACATCTGAAGTCAACTTTGAGGTCAATCCAGCAGGGGTCATAACTTAGTTATAAACATACTAGCTCAAGATAAATATTTCAAAATTGAAGGCTGTAAACCCAAAAACCCATGTCACGGTAGACATGGTGGCTACCATGTCCAAAATGAACATCAGGGTCATAATGAAATCATAAATATTATTTGCAATACACATAATATTATTGTTGTTTACTTTGCAGTTATTTTAAACACTAAAGATAGTTCGCGAATTTCAGATAATTTAGTAATGATGTAAACTATAGGAATTATGGGGCATATAGGTGCACAGTTCTCTTGTTACTAGTTATGGTATACGGTATTTACCGAGTCTCTACATATTAACAGCGCTTTTGAAAATCAATATCATAATTTTCTGGCATTCCCTTCATAATTTCCTATGCGTACATATGTATGTACGCATAGGAATCCGTCGCAACATTGGTGCAAAGGCCAAAGTTCTGTTATTTATCCTATAATTCAATCAAAACAGAGCTGACGTAGGACGCCGAGGTCAATAAAGATCAATGGCATATTTTATTCAAATGTCCAAACAAAAAAGACTCCGCTGCCGGTTTCCAAGCCAGCTTCATCCTGCACATTTCCTACAGACCTCGCGAACTCTTACGGTATTTCACGACTTTTACTGGCGTTAAAAAGTAAAAAATTTAACTGTATTTTACAGTGAATCATTTTCTAGATGATGTTTTATTAAAGTTGATGTCTTTGACCTGAAAGGGATTTACTTTGGGATCAGCGTTAGCTAGACAATAAATTGAAGACGTGTTCCACACAGCCGTTAGAATATTTATTTAATATTAAATATGAATGAGAAAACGAGGAACATCGTATAAAACATTTACTTGTAAAATAGGACGTTTCGAGCTTTCCCTCATCAGCTAAACACTACAGAAAGAAAACTTTTGAGTAAAACAATGTAAAGCACCACAATAAGAAACTCAAGCACTCTAAAAATAAATAAAGCAAACTATCTATGAACAACTCAAGATTGCTACGATGGATAATTAAAACAGGTTTAGTTCTACTAATGAACATAGATTCCAAATCCTTGAATTTTTGGAAAAATTTAAAATTGCCCTAAACAAGGCTTTGAAATTCTATGTTGTTAACATGGTGATGCAACTATTATTTGAGAGAGGGATTCAGCTATTGTTTGGATTGTGTTGCTCGGGAAAATGTGAGCGTTTAAAATTAGGTAATTTTTGTTTTTGTTTAAAAAGACTAAATTTCTTGTTGTGTTATGGACCATTTTTTTCGGTTCAATGCTGTCCTGTTTCCCAGCTTTCATACTTTCTTCTTCAACGTTTTTCTTGTTTCACAATTTTTCTCCCTAACTCAATGTTTCTATGCACAGGTTGTACATTTCCTCAACTCCACACTAAGTGGTGCCTTCATCCTATGTTTTAATCAAGGAGGATTAAGCTAACTTAAAATATAATCGTACATAATATAATATAATTTACTATAATATAATATAATATAATATAATATAATATAATATGATATAATATAATATAATATAATATAATATAATATAATATGATATATTTTAATATAATATTATATAATATAATATAATATAACATCATACAATATAATATAATATAATATAATACAATACAATATAATATAATATAACATAATATAATATGATATAATATTATATAATATAAGTTAATCTAATATAATATAATATAATATAATATAGTTTAATATAATATAAAATAATTTAATATAATATGATATAATATAATATATCATAATACAATATAATATGATATAATACAATCTAATATATAGTGTTCCTAATTGTGGTATCATACGAATCTCCAACATCCCAAATAGTTGAGTAGGTTGAAATTGTTGAAATATTTCCTGCACGATAGCCCCTGCCAGAATGTTCGGCGATCCTGCTACTTAGAGTACGGGAACTTATGCCCACCTACTTAGATTCACATAGAGCATCTGAGAACGTATGTGGACATGACTTTCCGTATCTTAGGTTGCAGGATCGCCGTACATCGCAGCAGACGTTCAGCCCTGTTGTACTGATACGTTGAGGGGATACAGCAAGTGAAATCCATCACACCTAAGGTTTCAGCAAAGATGATATTGAAGGTAACAAAATATGAAAGCTGAATTGTATGTTGCGTCCCTGACGAAGTTTCGACGAATTAGAAAGCGAAATCATACAGTCTTCGGCTTTAGAAATTAATGTTGACGTTTACCGTAAGCTAGAGAAATGCGAATCCTTGAAATAATAACGAAAAAATCATTTCTTTGCTGGAAACGTATGTAGCTTCCAAATGAAGTATTTCTACAAATGCCTTCAAAAACGTACTGCTTCCACAGAAACTATGAAAATTTGTACAGAAACAAAAGGTGACAGCAAAGAGAAACTCATCATACCTAAGGTTGACAATTAGGTAGTAATTCTTAATTCCTATTGTTTCACCTATTTTGAGGTCAAAAGTGCCATACAATTGATGGACAATTCCAAAATGATCCTTTGGAGTTAGTATTGATCGGACATTCCAATGGTGGTTTGTGCTGCAGTTCTGGGTAAAACCCACTCGGACCGTATCGGTGCTTCTTCCCAGTTAAGAAAATAAGACGTTTCCAAGTAGTTTCTGTGCCGCGGTAGGCAACATTCTGGCAGTGTTTTATTCGGAAAATCATCCGTTTTTTTGGTCGCCATGTCTACTTTATAAGAATTCACTTTATAATCGAGCAAGAGCTCGATTTTCCCGGCTTGTTTGCGTTCAAATTAGACTAACGGATAGCCGTCGAACGGGAAATTGTGGTCGAGAGCAGCCGATAGTGACTTTCTGCGGCCATATTTCACTATGTTCTGCTACCTGTCGACCTAAACACGGTATGAAGTTTTAATGTGGTTACATCTGGTCTGAAGGGTATCGGCAGAGTACTCCGCTTGAGATTAGATTTTAAATTAGTTTCAGCCTCCCTAACTGCAGCAAAGTTGTTTCAAAGAGAAGGAAAATGAAATCCCCATTTAGTATGAAGTTAAAAGAACGCAGAATCTGTAATTTTTCTTTGAACGAAAAAATTTTTTCGTTGAAAGAGAAAGCACTCTGATGAAGCTTCATCATTCACACTCTGATTTCTTTTTTGTAACCTTAACGATAATTAAATTAATATCGACGCATAAAACATGATTGTGTATCGAGATTACCCACGTCACATATAACACAATTATCATTTCATGTAATTTAGCCGATAATTATTTATAAAATACCTCATAAATTATTTATTAAATATTTCATAACCATGCACGATTATTTATCATAATAAATCAAAATAAATTCCATCCAAAAATTCGCCGACTTAAAGATCAGTATAGCCTAACTTCTATGAGTTGCTGGTAACTATTTTCTGTTAGCCGGAGACCTGAAAGCACCGTGCTCAGTAACAGACGAACAGCACGGATGACAGTGACCTCCAGCCTCGACTTGAACAAGGTGCAGTGCTGTGTAGTGTGAGCTTGGTATTCTGATAGTGAAAGATCAGAGCCTTAATGATGTGTATTAATCAAATATGCAAAGCGATTCCACCGTGTCACCACGTCTACAGAAAATACAGAACGTCTGTTAAGAACATCGCTGTGCATCAGTGGATCGATCGAAAATCTCGTACCTTATTAGTGCGTTCATCGAAAATAGAACACTGTTATCACTGCATTAGGTTAAAATATCGCACTGTATTAGCACATCGTTCAAAATTGTTGTACTTATCAGATTGTCCGCCAAAATTACTCCACTGCAGCAGTACAGCCGTTAAAAACAATCGCGAGCGTGTCCGTATTTAGCTCACGCCACGCACATTTAGCTCACGATATCATTTAGCTCACGATATCCAGACATGGACCAGACAGGAACCAGACAGAATCGCACGTGTGTTAGAATGCTGTCATTAAAGCACTTTCGTAGCCTGAAGTTAAAGTAATCCAAAAAATACCATTCCTAGTCTAGACCAAGCTCGCAGACATAAGCCTTTCCTCTGAAACTGTGACTGAAAGCAAATGTGCACATCGTGCTGCCTAGGTTTGCCGGTTCAGGTAACATAATGCACATCCGACATTTCCACGGTATTAATATAGTCCATTTAACTACTCTCTTTTCTCAGTAGTTTAGACGTCAGTGCTCCGTTCCACAGTTGAATGATCTTTTCTTTACCGTGGCAAGAATTCATGGACGTTCACCCCCTATTTCATTCAACTAATTTAGCCATCAAAATTGATCACTAAATTTGGCCGCGCATCGTAGTCTTAGTACTGGAATTCGAGCAAGTACATTTAGCGTCCTATAGCAGCAGCTACTTCTTCGTTTAGGTATTATATTTCACTACTATTTAGCCACAACATATACCACCTATTTCAGTCACTCTATGTGTGACCAAATTCATCTATCTAATTTACACACCAAATTATTGATCCTTGATTTTTCCACTTGATTTCCCTACATATTTCGGTCACCTTATACATACAGCTTTCGATTCACCTCACCACACTCTCTCTTTATGTAAGTCAAGATGACACTTTATTGCACGGGTGCATTTAGCCTCTTTATCAACCACGTAATTTAGCCACTGGATTTTCGCACCACATTTGCCGTCTAATTAGCACCTTTAGGGTGCCACCTAATTTAGACACATCATTTACAGTTATCGGCCTCTCCATCACTACTATTACTGCTCCCATTATCAACATTCTATTTTAGCACTGATTTCTTGGAATTTAATACTGATACAACTTCAAACTCGTTTATTTTCTTATTTTAATGTGCATTGAAAGTATAAAAACACTCAACGAGAGTAAGGAGAGGTTAAATTTCAAAAATATAGTAAAGAAATTTTACAAAATATATGAATACGAAATTATTCGCACAGTAGAGAAAATTGAGTTGCATAACAATATTAACCGTTGTTCGATCGTAAATTTTCCATTAATCTGTTTACATTTTATATTTTATGTAGTTTTAAAGAATTTGAACATGTGACTAGCACATCCCATTTCTCTTCTATACGGTTACACGTCTAATGCCTAAAAATTTTTGAAACGCTTCAGTTAATCTGAACATACAATTTTCGCAGCGTATTTGCAATGGATGTAAGTCCAAAGTTCAGCAACGGCCGTGACAGAGCTGTAATTTTCCCTTTCTTGAACAAGCAGCCCCTAATTTGGATATCTGTTTGTGGTCATTGTCTTGTTGGAAGACACGAACACACCACCTGCCTAGCCTAAAATTGAGCCATTCATTTCATTTGTTTTTTTCCAGTTCTTTTCTGTAGTCCTCAAATTGCGTTATTTAACGAATTAGCATTTGTTTTTTATTTTATTATAACAAAATACCCTGAAAACAACATGAAAATAGTTTTTCGTTTCACTTCTAGCGCTGTTCTCGTTGAAAGGCAAAAACATCCCATTTTTCTTGTGTCAAACATTCTACACATTACTGCATAAAAGCTCAATTTTTGTTTCTCCCTGAAACTACTGGTTTTCAATACTAATTTTATCAGACCAAGAAAACTTCAGGAGAATTTAAGCAAGCTGTAATATGACATAGCTTGCGAAGAGGTGGTCGCCGTTATCCATTTTTTCTCAATCCCCATTGTTTCTCAATACAATCCTCTTTAAGCTATGCTGTACTGTGTGAATGCTTGCACTGAAACCCTGCGCTTCTGAACATTTAATGATGTTCTTCCACAAAGATATCGACTTTGCATGACCTAGCAGCATAATTTTTGCACAGCTCATTGCGACAGTCTTGATTATCACCCAGGCAAACTATTCGTCTCATTCAACCGTCTAAGTCTCTTTCAATCAATAGGAATCGTAATTCTAAGAGAGACCAAGCCTTTAAAAATACCGAAATTTCTTCAGATTAGATTCTCAGACCATGCTGCTTCACGCTATTCTATAATTTCCTACCTCAAGTCCACTTTCAGGATTATTGTACACCCCATTGTGTTCAAAAAAATTAGAAAGCAAAACTAAGGACAATTTTTACACTAGGTGATTCTTTTCACAGTAAATTTAAAAAGCACCCTGACGAAATGTAGCGGACTGTTCTACTGAAGGAACATTGTAAATAAAAGGCATCGCATATGGAAACGTAAGTTACTTATAACACGATTTTTCTTTCTGGACTAATTGCTTTGTCTTCTCAAATTTCACTACGTGTTCTCATTCCTTCTGTAATATTTAATGTTTCATTACGAAAATAGAGTTGTCTGTTTTTTTTGTGTACGTAATGACATAAAAAGAGTTTGACCTTGTCCTAGCATTAACGTCAAATGAATGTGCAAATATTGAGTGCCCATTAACGAAATTAATGGGCTTCAATTAGAAACCGAAATTAACCATTTTATTTAGCCAGCGCATTTAGCAGCAACATTTAACCAAAGCACTGCACAAACACATTTAGCGACTACATTTAGCCTCGGCACTGAGCAGCTACTCGTACATACATTTATTACAAATAAACCATTATTTATTCACTGCATTCTATTTACTACATTTTGTCCCATTTTTCTACTTCATTCAAGCACTAAAATTGGTCACTATCTTTAAATACAACATTTGTTCGCAAAAT
The DNA here is from genome assembly GCA_014220935.1 of Platorchestia sp. MABIK. Taxonomy (NCBI): domain Eukaryota; kingdom Metazoa; phylum Arthropoda; class Malacostraca; order Amphipoda; family Talitridae; genus Platorchestia; species Platorchestia sp. MABIK. The sequence goes on along the minus strand of JACJUY010002437.1, from coordinate 64,929 downwards.
CTAACCTTAATATTATAAAATTCTTGTTGTCAGCCAAAAATCATTTGCTGATATTCCACAGGTACGAATATGACCCAAAATATAATATCTAACGATACTTTTGAAATTGGGTAAATCTCAATGGTGTAAAATGACCATAAACTATTTTTATTCTGATAGACAGCACACTGATGTCAACGCAGACGAATAATGCACAGACGAATACAATGTGGTTCAATATGAACATGTAGCATGATACCAAATGAGATATTATTATTTCGTTGAAATAATCAAGGGGAACAAGCGTATTAACACGAAAAGAGGCTATACAAATACTACTGGACCGTTATTTTCGATCTGGGATGTTAAAAATAGCCGACGAGGGGACTGATCTGAAGCAAGGGCGATGATGACTGTAATCACAATATCTGGAAGGCCGAACTCATTCTTTCGATGACGTTTAGTCGATGCAACGGGTTTGAGATCCTGAATGAAACGTTAAAGACGCATAAATAATCGTACAGTTCGTTTTTGTTTTCAGGTTTATAGTGAGTTATTAAGCATTGTAGAGAAGAGGTACTTATGAATAGAAATTACTGTTGTTCTATAAACTTTGTTTTTAATTTAAAAACATGTTGATTTTGTAAAATTATACCTTACTGCAATACTTCTCGGCATTTGTACGGACGAGGTACTTTTTTGAAAAAATCTCAATTTTAAACTTTTCCCTTTCCCGTGCTTTGGAATACCTAAATTACGAATGCCTTTAAAGCAATCATCGGGAAAATACTAACATCACTTTCCTATTATTTCATTTTTAAGATTTGATAAGGTCACAAGATTTAATAGGATTTGATTTTACTACTTTTGTACTATGTGTCTGACTTTACGTGAAGATATTCCAAAAATTTCTCAAAGGAACTGCTGTATCAGTTAAGAATTTTCTTTTCAGTATTTTTACGATGAAAAGTTTATTTTCAAAATTAAGAGAGGCAATCAAATATTTTAGTGTCAGTGTTATACTAGCAAAATACGATGAAATTAAAAGACATTAAATACTGTACACATAAAAAATTGAACAAACATCATCAAAAATGATTACATAATATTCAGCACTATTTCAATTAGGAGAATATTTTGTGATTAACTCCTGTGAACACTATAAAACAAATTGCAGTTAGGCATACGCATTTACACATACACAGCTTGGATAATGTCAAGACGATCAACAATTGACAATCAGTCTACGGTGTTTAGTACCAGTATTCAAGTAACTCTATCATGAATGCAACGAAGTAACAAGTCTACGGTATTTACTACCAGTATTCAACTTACTCCAGCTTGGGTGATTACAAGTGACCACCTTTACCGTAGTAACGGCAACTACAATGCCAAGTGGGTCTGTGTTGGTCAATTTAAGGACAATGAAAAGATTGCAATTTATTTGAATATTAGAGTATGTTTTTGAAAAATAGAAAAATTCGGGATTTTGAGCAGCATTCACGTAATTAACTTTCACGTTACCCATAAAACTGCACTTTGCCATAAATTTCCATATGAAAAAGCTCATTCCACTTGACTTTTGATGTAGTATTAAACACTTTTCCCCTTTAACAAACTAACTCTTCATTATCCTAATATATTTTATTTATAAACTAGTTCATGTAACTCTTTGGCAGAGAAAATGTAACTTAGGAATTTGCAATTGGTATCGGAAGGTCATTTTCCGCTCAGTAAACTTTACAAGGGGGCATGCAGTTATCTAATTGGACATTATCATGCGTCTGCTCAGGCAGAAGATGATACGCGCTAGCGCTATCTCAGGCAAATGTGAGGGGGACGATAAATTCTCTAAAAATTGAATTTCCCTGCAGCCTCAAAGTTTTCAATGCATCCAAAAAATCAATGCGAGCACATCAATGTGAATTGATTTTGATGTAATAAATATCAATGAAGCTTACCACAAATAATTCAGATCGTAAAACTCATTCATTTCAAAATTAGTTGAGTAATTATTTAGTTAAATTTAACTAACGACCCATATTGTAAATAGTTGATTTTATGTGGGCAGTGTGATATTTTTTAGTTTTTTCATTTCAGTATTTACGTGGCATTATTGTCGAGTTTTGAAACAACTCAAAAACTTTAAAATAATATTGAAGTACAATCAGGAGAATATCAATATTTGACTTTATTTGCTACGTCAGCCCGGACAATTGTAAACTTTTGAGAAACTTCCTAATGACTTTCCAGATCAATGGGAAACCACTGATCCAATAAATTTGTCGAAAAATCCGATAAAAACTAGAATACAAATAGTAATTCAAATTTACAAACTATCAAACTCAATTAAAAGACACAAATCCAGCAGATCATCGTCCCCAACGAACACACAACACAGCATTGAAACAAAGCCACATATCATCATGAGTGCAGCAAGACAAGATCTGGTGAAAGGGAAAGTGGGCATATAAAGCATAGTTACTTGAGGACATCACCACCATCACCACATCACGACGTGGCGTGCTAGTGGTCTCCCACTCACCATCTACGCGTAGTAAGCTTCAGGCTTGAATGAAGACAGATCGATAGGAGAGCTTCGCTCCGTCTTTAACCTAAAATATTCTACCCATGCCCAAAACCCTCATTTATCCACCTACGTTCCAGTAAACCTGATAGGATCCTCATTCCAGATCGAATTTCTTTCATTCTTCATATGCATAACTCATGGAAAAGTGTGTGTGTTTAGGATATCCAGTAGGTAAGGTGCGACCGCTATAGGATACCATTTGAAAGTAGGAATTAAACATTTATGCTTTACCTTGTCGACGGCGGCGACTGGCCAAGGGTCCAAACTAAGCAAGATGATCAATATTACAGCAACGATGGTCAAGTCTACTGAAGACTTGGTAAAATGGGCAAAAGAACACACTGGTCTCAAGGCAGAAGAACTGTGGTACCGCTTGGTAGTTACACTGCGTTTTACTTGTAAACACGTTTGCTTCGCTTCACTTTTTGAAGTCATGATAGCAAGTGCGGTGGAAATTTATTTGACCCCTGTACGTGGTTGCCGTTATGTTGATGAAGGGTATCACAGATACACAGCCACAATCCATGGGCGGAGCACTCGCTACCGACACACCCTCCGCTGACCACACCTGAGTCTACACTGAGCAGTGGGCGAGGTGTACCCCACCACACCTATCTTGTGCCCCACCACACCTATCTTGTGCCCCACCACACCCACTCGGAGCCCCACCACACCCACTCAGGGCCCCACCACGCCCATTCGCTGCATCCTGTCTCAGCCAGCGCTGCACGCACCGCACAAAGCTCCACATCTCAATCCTGCTCATCGAAAATTGAAAATTCATGGACATTTTTTTCAATTGCCATCCAGAAAATTTCATCTGGGCTTGGTGCGCGATCAGGGTTTCGCTGTGCTCTCGTAGGAACGAATAAATTTAAACTATCAACTTTTTCAATAATTTTATCATTTTAGGCTACGAACATGCATGAGACTCATTTTTTACTAAAAAATACTCCAAATGTGCATTGGTATTTCATTATCAGACTTTATTTCTCCATTCGATACTTGTCATTTCAATTGAAACAAAACCTAACTATTGTCGGATTCATATTCATTTTAGGAAGTCAAGAATAAATGATCTCAATTCATCAAGAACAATGGCAGAAAATGAATGAACATAGCACAGCGCAATTTTACACTGCAATGAATGTGACTTTAACGAAGCAAGCACTCATCAGTGCAGGTATGAAGTACAATGATGGAGAACAGTGATGGAGTACAATGATAGTGTGCAATGATGAAGTACAGTGATGGAGTACAATGATGGTGTGCAATGATGAAGTACAGTGATGGAGTACAATGATGGTGTACAATGGTGGAGTACAACGATGGAGTACAATGATGGTGTACAATGGTGGAGTACAACGATGGAGTACAATGATGGAGTGCAAAAATGGAGTACAATGAAGTAGTAAGATAATGGAAAACAATGACGAAATACAATGATAGAATGCAAAGATGGAGTACAATGAGGCCCAATAATGAAGTGAAATGGAGAACAATTATGACCTTCATTGAAGTACAACGGAGTACAATGGGCTACAAAAACTGAGTACAATGAAGTACAATCATTTAGTTCAATGGAGTACAATAGGATGCAGTGATTGAATACAATGACTAAGTTCAGTGAAGTACAGTGATTAAGTACAATGACTGAGTTCAGTGAAGTACAGTGATTAAGTACAATGACTGAGTTCAGTGAAGTACAGTGATTAAGTACAATGACTGAGTTCAGTGAAGTACAGTGATTAAGAACAATGACTGAGTTCCGTGGAGTACAATGAAGTACACTCATTAACGAAGAAATGGAGTACAATGGGCTCTAATGTACACAATGTGATCAACTGCACGTGAGGAAGTGAAAAATAACGCTGCACCATATAACGCTGTACCAAATAACGCTGTACCAAATAACGCTGTACCAAATAACGCTGTGCCAAATAACGCTGTACCAAATAACGCTGTACCAAATAACGCTGTGCCAAATAACGCTGTACCAAATAACGCTGTACCAAATTACGCTGTACCAAATAACGCTGTACCAAATAACGATGCACCATATAACGCTGTACCAAATAACGTTGTACCAAATAGTGCTGTTCCAAATAACGCTGTACCAAATAACGCTGGACCAAATAACGCTGCACCAAATAACGCTGTACCAAACAATGTTGTACCAAATAACGCTGTACCAAATAACGCTGAACCAAACAATGCTGTACCAAATAACGCTGCACCAAATAACGCTGTACCAAACAATGCTGTACCAAATAACGATGGACCAAAAACGCTGTACCAAGTAACGCTGTTCCAAAAAACGCTGTTCCAAATAATGCTGTATAAAATAACGCTAAAAAACGCAGTAGCAAGTCTCAATATATAACTTTTCAAGTTTTTTGACTGCAATCGTGCCTAGAGTTACGTTTCATCTTCGCTAACCTCAACTTAAGCGGATAAAAATGTACTCCACTTATTTAACCGGGGAGTCAAACTATGTAATAAAATAATGATTCGTCTATTTAACTAATACGGAGCTTGATTACAGTCATGAATAACTGGAAGACTCACTATCACGTCAGTTGAGGCTCGTTTGAGGTGATTTATACTCAAATGTTGGCCGTACATGCTGCTGACCGAGTAGCTGGGGCACCGGTATGCCGTGTGTTGGGTCATGTGAGCAAGGTTGGTCTTGTGTTTTACTAAATAATTATTCAACGAGTATTGAAAGGAATTGTTTTCGCAATTTGAAATATTTTACGCGCTCTTGGTAAATTAAATACAAAAATTTTTTACTTAATATTTATGCTAATTATTTTTAATTTAATTAAATTTAAAATTTAGTAAATTCTCATTGATGAACTCGTATTCATCCCTTTGGATGCGTTTAATACTTTGAGACTACAAGGAGAATCAATTTACGAGAGGATTAATTGTCGCCCTCACATTTGCCTGAGATGGCGCTAACGCTTATCATCTTCTGCCTGAGCAGACGCCTAACTATGTCCAATTAGATAACTTCATGCCCCCTAGAGAATCTTACTGAGGGTGAAAATATCTTTCGATGCCCATAAAAGTAGTCAAGTTATATTTTCTTTGCTAAGGAGTTGCTTAACTTAATCAATAAGTAAAAGAGATGGTGATAACAAAGCCTCAGTTCATTTGTGGAGAGAGATGTACAAAATATACATAAGAAATCAAGTGGAATGCGGCTGTAGGAATTGGCATATTGCAGGGATATGGGTAACGTGATATTGAATTACGTGAAAGCAACTGAAAATCCTAAATTTTTAAATATATCAAAAACCACAATTAAAATTAATTTAAAATATGCGTTATTGTCTTCAAGTTTAAGCATAGACAAACTTGGAAGAATAGATTCCGTCAGTAACGAAGAAGTAATTACTAGTCAACCCATGTTGTAGTAACTTGAATACTGGTACTAAACACCGTAGACTTCATAACTCCTGGCAACCATGATGGTGTAACTTGAATACTGGTACTAAACCCCGTAGACTTATCACCTCTAGGCTCTATTTCACCGAAACATTAATGTTGCAGTAACAAAAATATTCTCCCCATTGAATTCGAAGTGCTGAATATTTTGTAATCATTTTTGATGATTTTATTTTCTCACATATACAGTATTTTTCCACTTTTTGTTTCATCGCTTTTTCTTGCATTAACACTGACACTAAAATATTTAATTACGTATCTTAATTTTGTTCATAAACAATTTTCCTTATAAGTTCTTAGAAGAAAATTCCTAATTAATACAAAAGTTTGTTTAAAAATAATTTGAAAAATCTTCACGTAATGTGAAACACGGAGTGCGAAAGTAGTAGAATCAATTTCTATTCAATCTTATGGCCTTATCAAATCTTAAAAATGGAATACAACGATAGTGATGTTATTATTTTCCTCATTCTTATATTGAAGGCATTCGTAATTTAGTAATTTCAAAGCAAAGAAAAGGGAATATTCCGATGCTTGTATAGAAGGTATTCGTAATTTAGGTATTTCCGAGCTAAGGAAAGGTAGGGGTTTAAAATGGGGATTTTTTCATAATAATATTACGTTCATAAGGATGCAGTGAAGTACTGCAATATGTCGTAACTTTTCAATATTTGATAGTTTTTCCTCAAATTTTCCACAAAGTTTATAAAACAACAGTAATTAATATTCTTAAGAGCCTGTTCTCTGCAGTGCTTAATAACTCTCTTTAAACCTGAATACAAAAAATAAGCATACCTTTATTTATGCGCCTGCAACGTTCCGTTAAAGTTCTTATACCCGTTGCATCAATTAGAACGTCATCGAGAGAATGAGTTCGGCCTTCCAGATATTGTGATTACAGTCATCATCGCCCTTGCTTCAGATCAATCCTCTCGTCGGCTATTTTCAACATCCCATATCAAAAATAACGGTCCAGTAATATTTGTCTAGCCTCTTTTCGTGTTAATCCACTTATTCCCCTTGATTATTTCAACGAAATAATAATATCTCATTTGGTATCATGCTACATGTTCATATTGAACCACATTTTATTCGTCTGTGCATTATTTGTCTGTTTGACATCAGTAACCTGTACGTCAGAACACGGATTGTTTACATTCGTGATTTCAAAAGCATTGTTAGAGATTATAAATTTGGGGTCATATTCATGCCTATGGAATATTGGCGAACGACTTTTGCTGACAGCAAGAATTTTATTTCATTAGGCGTTAAATACCGTAAATAAATGTGATATTTTAAGGCCATGACCAATTGTATTGAATCAATGAAGTAAAGAAATTGTAAAAAATCTGGTAAATAGAATGTAGTGAATAAATGAGGAGTTATAGGTCATAAATATATGTACGAGTAGCTGCTAAGTGCAGAGGCTAAATGTAGCAGCTAAATGGGCTGGTTTATTGTTGTGGGTAAATGTAGCTGCTAAATGCAGTGGATAAATAAGGTAGTTAAAAAAGATTACTAAATGAAATACACAAATTTAATTTAACGGCACTCAATATTCACACATTCATTTGAAGTTAGTGCCAGGATAATTTCTAACTCTTTTTAAGTCATTACGCGTACAAAAAAAAATATGAAACTCCATTTCCGGAATAAAAATGAAATATTACTGACGGAATAAAAATGCATTGCGAAGTTTTAGAATACAAAACCATTCGCACGAAAAAAAAAGATCGCTGGTCGGCCACCTCTTGAGTGATCAGGGATGTCTTTCCCTGCGAAGTCTTATTTTACGCCGTCATCATGCACACAAGCATAGTAACCCTCTAAAATAAATGAAATACATTGATTTCTGGGAACCCTCTTACTCGAGCGGCCTGGCGGTGACCGGTGGCGGTCACGTCTTGCTCTAGAGCAGTAGTTCTTAACCTGGGTTCGATCGAACCCCAGGGGTTCGGTGAGTCAGTTTCATTATAGTCCTCATTGTACAGTTTGTGTACTTATACAGTACATCATATGTGCATCTGTTTTTAATTTGAAGGAAAAAAGTACATTTTATTTTTCTAGCTACGAAGGGTTCGATGACTGCATGTATGGAACTTGTGGGGTTCAGTACCTTCAACAAGGTTAAGAACCACTGCTCTAGTGCAGGGGTCCCCAACCTGGAATGCTCACACCTTCCTGGCAGTGCGAGACCAGATTCCAGAGGGTGGGAGAAAAGTTCAGGTAAATAACAGGATATCACTTATAAGTTGGAATTCTTATTTCAGGGGGTTTTCATTCTTCATTGCCTACTGACACATTTCTGTGTGTGTGTATGTGTTTGCGCGCGTCTGTATATGTGAAAGTTTTTCCATGATTAAATGTGATGTGTGTGCTTGTGAGTGTTTACATAAGCGAGCAAGTGAGGGTACGTATCAGTTCCACCAATATTTGAATGAGGGTTAGGATCCGGGATTTTACAGATGAATGATTATTTAAGTTCATTATCTTTTCTGCGTGTTCTAAGTTTAACTTTCTTCTTTCATATTTTATCACTGAGATGGAATTCTGATATTCCGGAACGTTTGCAATGAACTTGAACTATCCTGAATTAATCATTACTCTTCTGAACTAACCTGAACCAACCAGAATTAACCTAAACTAACCTAAACCAACCAAAACTAAACTAAAATAGCCTGACCTAACCTAAACCAATCAAAACTAACCTGAACTAACCTGACCTAACCTAAACCAACCAGAACAAACCTGAACTAGCCTGAACTGACCTGAACTAAGTTTAATTAACCTGACCTAACCTTAACTATTCAGAACTCACCAAAATTAAATGGAACTAGCCGAAACTAACCTGAAATAATCTTGTCATATCAAAAAACGCAAGTTATGTTATTAGGAAAATTTCTCTGAGTAGGATACTGTGAGTAGGACTAACGAGGAATAGCAGTCTGACTCACACAAGCTGGCGTCACCATAGCCGGGCTACGCCAACGAAACAGCCAATCATTCAGACCAGGGGTTCCCAGCCCGGGGTGATCACCCCAGCCCGGGGTGATACTCCAGGGATGCTACAAAAGTCCAGGTAAAGAATAGTCTATTGGGTTTATGTTGGCATTTTATTTCAGACGGTGCGTGGTTCGAATGAATTTTTTTCAGAGGTACAGGGCGAAAAAAAGGTTAGGAAACCCTGCTCTAAAGGCCCACAACATGAAAGGTTCTGCAGACTGCTGCCTCTAGCATGCAGTGCAATATAAAAAAATTAGAACCCAGATAAAATAGTTCAGCACAGGTCAACATACTAGAGCAAGATGCAGGCGTGATAGCGGAGCATCGCGGGAGCTGGGGGTGCGTGATTTTTTAAAAGTGTTATGACATGTTCTTCACAGCTAAACAACAGTATTAAGGGTAAAACTCTAATTTCGGTTAATTTTTAATTACCAATTACGGATTCAATTGAATTGTGCTTCCGGTTATTTTATGGCGACTCAAAAATAATGTAGTAATTTAATTTAGTGCTGAGAATTTAATTTATTCTATTTGAAGTTGCCAAGAAGTAGCATTGAAACTCTAGCAGTAGAATTTCGTTGCAATTGTTTTTATCAATAATTTTCAAATAATTGTCACGTTTTCATTTTCAATAAGCACTTCTGAATTTCAAATACTTAGTAATCGTAGTGTCTGCGAGAAAGATCAGAGAGAAAGATGTCGATTCCAAACATCAAATTGGGCACATTTCTACCGTAGAACCTCATAAAAATTAAACAAATTATTTCAGGTTTCAGAAAATGTTATCATTATTACGCTACAGTGCAGGAGCTCTCTTTACTAGGCTTTTTTAGTTTTTCCAACACATGAATTAAAAAATAGTGAGATGTTTCACACACACAGGTGCGGATTAATTCAATAAAAAAGGTAATAATTAAATATCTGAATCAACAAGGGGAATTAAATTTGTTCGGCATGTATTTAAATTTGGAACTATGCCTAGGCGGGGTTCCGTTGAGAGATCGACGATGCCTGGCATAATTACGTCAGGGCTGCATGAGACCGTGCGCACGCGAGAGGGACTGTGTGATGGTCATTTGTCCAACGCCACAAAAGGACGAGGGTTCCAAACTGCTCGCGCTTGTGGGTCTGCACCACGGTAGAGGAACCAAGGTAAAGTCATTTCTATGAGAGAAAATACACCTCCTCTTGTTCGGCGAGCCAATAGAAAGGCTTTATTTCAAACAAACTTTATGACGTCACCAAAACGCAACGTCACTAGGCCAATAGTAGAGCCAGATTTGGGGGTAGCAGTGATACCAGATGCAATTTGAGCGCTGCTATTGGTTCGTTGCCGTGACGTCAGCAAAACCACATCGTCAACGAAAAAAGGCTGGTTTGAACCAACCTTGTTTCCTCTACCGTGGTCTGCACTGAGAGTGAGGGAGCGGCAATACACCACACTCGTACCAAGGGCAAAATCAAAGAGACTAAGTTCCCTAAACAAAGTGCTCATAACGGCACCTGCATACCAGTGATTACCATCAGGATTAGAGAAGCTCATAAATTCCGGAATTAGCGACAACCGTATAGGTCACCCAAAAACGTCTCGCCATTTAATCAAAAGGATCAATAATACTGTGAATTGGAAAACATTGCAGGTTCGTCTTTATAAACATCAGATGTTACAAATACTAATCATCACTTATACACTGAGAGCGTGAAGATTGTTTAAAGGTCACGAGTTGGTTTACGTTAGATACTATGTGTGTATCCGAGAGCGTGCGAATTAATAAGTCAAGTTAGGCAAGTTGACAACGTCGTGGTTACGCAGAACAGTTCCTTATAGTGAATAATGGGTAGCAGAGCTCAGCGTAACATCAGAAGTGGTTTCAATTTTTGGCTTTTGAGTGCGATATTTATTCGATTTTGCTGGATTATAATGCTTTGTCTGTTTAGATAAATGTATGATCTTACGTCTTCAAAGACGGTTCAATAATGTTGTGCGTTTATCTTATGAACGTTTACTCTGGCACTTCTTGTTTTTTACTTCTGCCTTCAAACAGATTTTTAGCTAGCTTTATGCATCACATTTTTGTATGCTGTGCTTGGAACAACAACTTGTTATCTTTATACGTTATTATTCATCGTTATTATTCATCCGTGTCTATTTTTCTTCCTTTGTGCACTTTTTCACTTCCCTTCGGCGTTTCAATCTTTTTCATGAGGATATTTAAATTCCTCCTTCGCAACAAGTCTCTTTTTCTCTTAAGAGAGACCCCAAGTCCCCTACCAATGGGAACTATCCTGAGCTAACCTGGACTGAACTAAACTAACATGAACAAATCTGAACTAACTTGAACGAACTTGAACTCATTTGAACCAACCAGAACTAACCTTAACTTGCCTTAACTAACCTTAACTAACCTGAACCAACATTAACCAACATTAACCGACCAAACCTAATCTGAATTAACTTGAAATAAAGTGAACTAAATTTAAATAACTCAAAACTAACCTATGCTACCCGAAAATAATTTAACACATTGACTGCAAGGGGTTAAACTGAAGTTCAAAATTTAACACAAATTTAAAATCAAAGTCAAAAGTTGTTAAAAATTTATAATTAGCAAACAATAACTGGGTATATTAAATTCCATTCCGATGAGGAATTGTCGAATGGCGGCAGTCGATCGTCCTGTTACCAACTCCGCAGTTGTAATTTTGTCTGCGTTCTCTAAAAGACGCAATTTGTGTCCCAGACCTAAAACTCCAGTCTTACTGGTTCTGAAAAGGGGAAAACGCAAGTCAGTGGCAGAGGTATCATCTACTTTGAATATAAAATTGATCAAAGGCATAAATGTAAAAATTTGTCAAAGGAATATTTATAAAAATTTGTCATAGGTATGAATTTAAAAGAATTATCAAAGGAAAAACAACCATAAATGTACAGCATCGACAGCACCGGGTCTGGAGGACTTGCTCACGCGCTCTGCAGCTGTGGACGCGATCTCTTTTCTGTTGCGGGGGCATCACATCTATGGGCTCCCTCAGGAGAGGCTCGATTGCATCTGTGTGCCTCGGTCTCGTGACCTTAAATATTCATGCCTCGCAACAAAGAAGAGAGAGCAACTGGTAATGTTTTTATTGTGCAACTGTGTGGCGTATAGATGTGGTTGGCTGTAAAGAAGAGGAGAAAATGCAATGTGATGGGGTAAATTTATTTATGTAAAAACTTGTTTCTATTTCTGGAACATTCAATCAAAATTCATGTAGAAGCCTGAGCTTTTGATGGGTGACATTCTTTTTAATCGCTTAAGTTTTCTTGCACTTACATTAACAAACTTCCTGCGAAGTGACCCACCGGTGGTCACTTAAGTGATTTCATACTGCTGCTGACCCACCTGCAGTCACTAACTCATTTTTTGTTAATACATGATGAAAACTAAATGAGGGCCTGATCCAGTTAATGTTTGCCATTTTCAAAGTTGATTACCACAATTGACTTTAAATTAAAATTGAATACTGAACTTCAGTTTAACCCATCGCAGTTAACGTGTTAATAAGGTCCTCAGTACTGTCACGAGTGTTCACGTCAGAAAACATATCGGTTTTTTGACAGAAAAGTTGGCTATTCAGATTTTTAGTCATTCGGCAGAAGGCCGAATTCTTGTTTTCCAATAGTTGAAACTGTTAAGTTTGAGAGCAAAGTGCTTGTTTTAATCTTTATGCAACCGTGGCATAGTGAAAACGCACTCGTCCAGCGACCAAAGGGACGTGCGATTGAGCCTAATCTTGCGAACCTTCTGATTCTTCCTGTGGGGAAATTAAATAAGTTAGGCATAATTCTTCACTATCGCAAAATGTTTACTAACTTATTGAGGTGGTAACCGTTATTTTATCCGACATTTATTGTTAGGTATTTGAAAACACCATGAATTTATGAAAATGTACCGTGCTGGAATACTGGCTAGTGGCAACATAGCTAGGCTAGGGGACAGGGATAAACTCAAACATACATTTTTGAAAAGACTTTGCTGCGCGTTCCTGTTCACTACCTATTCTGGGAGCTATACTCCACGAGTACAGAGCTATGAAAAACTTTGTCACTTAGTTCTGCCAGCCGTGAACAATAGAAACATTAAAGATATGAAATGCATCAGCTTGAATAAAATGAAACACCCACCAATGAGGAAACGGGTTTTTTCGCTTACTGGTGAGCACGGATATTACACAACAGAAGATGATCCCCAAATCCGCTGGCATGGAAAGATCCGAGCTTCCAAACGCGGCCAAAATGAACGTCCGAATTTGCCATGCAAGTGATATTTGAGTGCTGAACGAGAGCCAATGCCCATTTCTGGCTGTCTTCAGCAGATTGTTCGGTTTCCTAATGGCAAATTATTTTAAATATAGTTAAAGATGAATAAATTTAAACATGCTTAAACGAAATGAACAATTTATTCGATTAATTCAATTCATAAAGTACTATAATTAAGAATATAATTATTTATTTCAGTGTAAATTCCTTTACAACTAACTTGATTAGAATTCAACGGATGTCAGCTCGAAAAAAACGTTCATACAATTCTTGATACGTTTCTCAAAGCCTATGTATTCATTTTGTCAGTACGATGACATGACCCAAGCGGAAGGTAACACCATTGTGATATTTCTTCAGTAAACGAATCATTGTTCAAATTTTCCCTGGACAGGCTCACAAGCATCTATAGACAGGTAATGAAGAAAAAAGAGAGGTAACGGCTCTTTGTTTCAATTTTCTTCTTTGTATATATTTTTTTAAAGGAATTGGAAGATATGTTGGTGGAATGAGCTTCAAAGTTATGCAACTATATTCTTGTGAAACAGTATATTTTTGTAATCCTTGTTCTTATTGAAGAATCCTCGTACATAACGAATTCTAATTTCAAATGAATACTGTCTTATATTACCAGGGTTTTATGCGAGACATGTACACTAAACGCATGACTGTGGTAAATGAAAGAGCTAGAAAATTTCTCTTGTTTGTCGGCTCGATTATTGGTCTCAATAAACTGTAGAATACAGCTTATGGGAAAATTTGTCGCAAAATGATTTTCATTTTGCAGATACAGGGTGCGCCAGAGAAACTTACTTATTTGAAAGGTCAATAAAAACAAAAGTACTTCAGTTATTG
>JACJUY010002437.1:4317-43984 GCA_014220935.1 Platorchestia sp. MABIK | reverse complement strand
GTTTTGTTCAAACCTAGTTGAAGTTTTGTTCAAACCTAGTTGAAGTTTTGTTCAAACCTAGTTGAAGTTTCGTTCAAACCTAGTTGAAGTTTCGTTCAAACCTAGTTGAAGTTTCGTTCAAACCTAGTTGAAGTTTCGTCCAAACCTCGTTCGATTGTTTTGGTCCACTTTTGGAACCAGTTGCAATTAGAGCTAGTCTACATTACGTTGCAATACGATTAGAAACACTTATCTATCGGAAGGATTTCATTTCATTTTTTTTACCAAATAGGTAACAGAGCAAGAACCGTTTTATTATTCATAATCATAAACTTTATTGTCAATATTGTTATATTATTAGATATATTAGTGAATAATTTTATTATAACACCGATGTAGGGCTTATAATAGTTTTATTTTAATATAGTTTTCAAAGTATCGGTATCGGTCAAATATCGGTATTTCCAGGTATCGGAGTATCAGTATCGGCCAAAAATGGGTATTGGTATCGGTATCCGCCAAAAAATGGTATCGGTACATCACTACTTATTTTATTCTTAGATAGAACACGCTTTCTGCATTGCTGCACTATTTTTTAAACTATTTATAGGCCCAATTGTTCAATCTTTTTTTTCTTTCTCAAATTTATACTTCAGTATTCACTAGAATGTTTGAAATAAAAATAATTACCTACTGTAAAATATCAAGCAATGCAAATGTGTGGTCAATATTGAATTTAAGCCTTTCACGGAAATTGAAAATTCTGTTCCAAAGAATCACTAAAGGAACACATTTAAAAATGTTTTACACGAATGACATTCTGCTTGCTGATGCGTTATTTTTTAGATATAACTATAACTACGTTCAGATAGGAATAACATTATATGGTCGGTTGCTTAGTCGCCGCATTGTTCGGTGGCGCCCACTTTTCTGGCGGGACACGCCCACTTCTTGGCGGGAAACTAACAAACTTGGTTTGGGGAAGTTAAGGTAAGCTATTTTAGGTTGATTTATGTTATTTAGGTTAGTTTATTTAACTAATCTACCATAACCTACCCTAACCTCACCCATCGTTAGGTTAATACCATATTAAAGCATATTTACGTGTCCGTTCCTTCACTTTTATATACGACGTTCTTATAACTTCAAAGTTGAATAACTCAAAAATAACGCATCAGCTAGCAGAAAATGATTCGTGTAAAACGTTTTTAAATGTGTTCTTTTGGTGATTCTATGAAACAGAATTTTCAATTTCCATGAAAGGCCTAAATTCAATATTGACCAATTGTATTTCAATGTTGGTAATATTTCAAGTTAATTTAATCATTTTATGGCATTTGTATGCATACATATTTTCTTATATGTTAACTAGGCCTAGTCACAGTTTTTAAATATGAACAACAAAAATCAGCCAAAAATAATTGGTAAAGCAAAATTGAATTGATTGCTTATCATATTTTGCAATGGCAATGTGATAGTTCTATTATTGTATTATTGATCAGATTTGGTCAAAATAAAATAGTAAAGGCCTAGATGAGTTTTAATATTTCATCCTAAGGCATATTGAATCAGTCTCATATTTTTCTATGGTATAGAAATTTCTTTTAAAATGTTGGAGTTTCTTTTTATGTGTTAATTTATGGACTTCTATTTTTCACATCATATAGAAACTTTTTGATAAAACATTTGTTCACCTGGTTCAAAATATTTTTCAATTCCTATTTATATCACTATAGTGGTATAGGTCTATATTAATAATTGATTATATCATAAAATAATACTGAAAGAGATTGATCCCTTTCCATTCCATTATGTAGATTTACTTTCTCCAACAAGGTTGGAGAAAGTAAATCAATTATTTTTTTTCTAGGAAACTATGATATAAAAAACTTTGAATCAATAAATGTTGAATTTGAGGGCAACATTGAGTTTATTGTCTTTAGGAAATTTATAAATTTGGTTCCCATGAATTGGTAACAGCACATTTGAAAACATTTTACACAAATGATATTTTGCTTGCTGATGCGTCGTATGTTAGATGTAACGTAATTACATTTAGGTAACAATAACATTGTATAGTTGACTGTGTCGCACCTGCATTGTTGGAACATGCGCAGTATTTTGGCGGGAACCATTGGTGTTGTTATAGCTAAGTTAAGTTATTTTAGGTTTATTTAGGCTAGTTTATTTGACTAACCTAACGTTAAATATCATAATCTATCAAATCAATACAGTATGACGGCATATTTATGTGTCTATTTCTTTACTGTTATATACAACATTCTCTTATTTTCAAAGTTTAATGACTCAAATATTACACATCGGCAAACAAAATTTCATTTTTGTAAAACATTTTTAAATGTGTTCATTTAGTGATTCTTTGGAATAGAATTTTTAATTTCCGTGAGTGCATTAAACTCAATATCGACCGAATGTTATGTTTTCAATTACTTTATAGTTTCATTATATAATTTAGGTAATTGTGGACATTTGAAGATATTTTATAAGAAGGACATTGTGCTAGCAAATGCTTAGTTTTTGAGATACAGCATAAATAACGTTCAGGTAAGAATAGCATTAACAGTAGTTTTGATAAGGCTCTTGCAATGAAGGCAATATTGAATTGAATGTTTTCAACCACTTTTATAATTTCATTGCAAAATTTAGGTTATTGAAGACATTTTAAGACGTTTTACTAAATGACATTGGGCTTGTAAATGCTTAGTTTTTGAGATTGAGCATAAATAAGATGAAGGTAAGAATAGCATTGCTAGCAGTTTTGATATGGCTCTTGCGGTGGAAGGTACATGCAAAAGGTGTTCTGCGGCCCTATTTGAGTGCATTAAATTTTATAATGATGATAATGCTAGTTTCAAAGTGTTTATTTTGCATTCTGTTATTCATTCAAATGAAGAAAGTGATATGGCTCTTCCGGTGTATGGCAGATACAGAACATTCGCAGTCATTTTGAAGGCAAAAACATCAGTGTCGGTATGGCTAAGTTAAGTTATTTTAGGTTTACTTAGGTTAGTTTATTTAACTAACCTCACACAGATGCATTTCCCATTGTAAACGTTTAATAAAAATACATAGTTTGTAAGAAGTAAAGTAGGTACTGAAAAGTTTTACTGAACCACCTAATGTGGAATTTCTTGTCTTCCAGGGACACATGACAAAGGCTGCATTGAAGTTACAAACTGCTTCTGTGTGCCTCACAATGAGTCCAGAGAAGAGGTGAGCTCAGAATATAGCTTAGTGGTGTCATTTAGGGGTGCTACAGGTGTTACACTTGGTGAACATTCAAAATTGTATGTCCCAATTGAATTAGCCTACAGTTTTGATGCTTCTTCAGTCTGAGATATACAAAATGTTTGAATTTTATAACTTTGTACTTTTGTATCATGGTGAATACTGATTTGCTTTTGAAAAATGCTCTACATAGGTAATTCGTTCAATAAAAGTGGATTCCATCATTGATCTAACTTGAATGCAAGTTATAGGAATGAATAAAGCATTGACCATGTAGAAATCATTCAATTGATGAGGCATTTGTTAGCAGATTTTTGTGCAGCATAAACTGTGGAAGATTGCTTGCTAACAATTTGTTTACTGTAGATTTAATTTAAAATGAATGCCATGATTGTGCTTGTGAAGAGTACAGCCTAATTAACACATGTACAATATCCAAGCTCAAATTTTTTGCTCTAATGGGAGAAAATCCAAATAAGAAATTGCAAGGTATTGAATTGTTTGGTCCTAGCTATAAGCTGGATCACTTTCTTCCTGTGTTTTGATGATTCCTTCCTTTTGCAGGTTGCAGTGGAGCTTGATTTTGCAAAGGATGTTTATGACCTCCATCGAAAAATTTCCCCCGGGGAGTCGATTGTTGGCTGGTGGGCCACCGGACACGAGATTACCGGCCACAGCCTCCTAATCCACGACTACTACTGTCGCCTCACCACCTCGCCTCTTCATATCACCGTTGACACCACCCTCCATAAAGGCAAAATTGAAATGAAGGTGAGGTGTTAAGATATGCAGGGATGTAGTTAAAATGAAGGTAAAGTGCTACTCTTTGTAAGAGCAGAAATGAATTGAAAGGACTTATTTTGACGTACAAGTCTCACGTTTATGAATATTTCTGTGATGTACATTTTGATGAATACAATTGATATCAGATTGTATTTTTACTACATGTAAAACAGCAGTAATAATTTGCTAAATGACCATCGCATATGCACATGTGCAGGCCTACACAAGCATCGTGATAGGCTTGCCTGGGAAGACTCCAGCTACCATGTTTGCCAGCATCCCTGCCGAGATCACGTCCTTGCCACCTGAAGTTGTTGGAGGTGAGGGAGGCAATAGTGTTGTATAGAAAGCTTCAAGTGCTCATTTCTGTGCATGCACATGGATGTAGACCAAACAAATGTGCTGACTTTAATGTGAGGGTATTTAAAATTTTTTGTATTTTTCCTCACTTTTGGTAGAAAGAAACATCTTACTTGATTGTTGCATTTTAATAATTTTTTTGTAGGAATATTTTTTAGCTTCTTGGTCTGAAAAGGGAGTGAGGATAGTGTAAGCTCAATGAGTAGAAACTTGCCTCCTTTAACTTTTTCTACCCCAGTCTTACCTTGTTTTCTATTATCACCAGAGGAGCAGCACATCCTCTGGGGAAAATACTGCTTGTGCTTGACTAGGATCAAGTGATGGGATTATTTTTCCCTATCATGATACTTCTTCCTCGGAGCTGACAAAGGGCAATTTATCAAATTATTTATCTTGTGCAGCTTCTCAGAAGGCATAAGTTTAGGTTTTAGTATCGTATGCTATAGGGACTTGCACCTCTGGGGAACACTGTTGTTACCTCAGCTGAATTACCTTTGGGACATATATCTATTGAGCACTATTGTTCATTCAGTGCATATACCTTCTTTGGTATGTATTCTTTGTGTTTTCTCTCTCTTCATTCAGTATTGTACGATGACTTTTACGATCCATAGTTTTTTACATGACGTAAACTGGACAGACTTTACCAATTTTCTAGCCTCTGGCCATCTTGTAAGCTGGATATCGACTACATTTCCATCTGTTTGTCAACACAAATTGTTGAAGTAATGGGTCTATAAATGTTTGTGTTAGTTTGTGGCTTATCAGGTTTTGGAGACCCCAAAACTGTTGCAGTGCATCAAGGGTGAGAGTATGGTTGTGTGCTCCATATTTTATTATAAATTTGAAACAAACTTCTGATCATATAGTGCGTATGCTTTTGCATCTGGTAGTAGGTGCCATCTGGCCTGTGGATGCTATTTTTGGCAATTCTTCAGGACAATATAATTTTGCCGTTGAAAAAAATTATTATAGGAAATAGATGTATTTGTTTAGAAGTGAAGGTTATGTTGTTCATGTTGCAGCATGGCCACTTAACACGTTGACTACGTTTGTGCGATGGCTTTGGTTGGTTAGGTTGCAAGAAGTAGGAACTGCTCTGCGCATTGTTGAAAACAGCTTATCTACTCAAACTTGACTGAAATTTTCAGTCCAGCACTCATAAATAATTGTGATGTTGGTTGTCGTGATCTGCATTTAATAAACGTTCATTTGTTTGTTTCTCGAATTACTCAGCGTTTGTATTTGTTTGTTAGCGTTTTAGTGATATTTTTATACAAAGGCCATTATGTGTCTTTGAAATAGTGGCAGTTAAGACTCCAAGAGAGTTTGGATTTTCTGCATTTTTTAAGGCCGACCAATTTCATTTGATTAAAATGTAAATTTTTCGAGAATTTATTTCTTTGTGTGAGGTACTATAGAGACCAGCATTATCTTTGTCCTAAAAAAACAATCGTAGCTATGGTAGAAAATGTAAATCGTTGTAGATTGTAGAAAATGATGCAATGTTTAGACCTGAAAGAAGATGTGGGAATGCCTCAACGATTTCCTGTTTTTCAGTGTGCGCGTCCCAGAAAAGCAAAGCCCCCAACCGCAGCCTTGTAGAGCCAAGCTCTGACTTACAGCTCATCGCTGATGCCTCTACCAAGATGGAGGCCCAGCTCGGCATCATGCTTGGTGAGCATTGCTCCTGTGCTTCATGTTGTGGTTGTTCTACGTCTGCATTCTGTGGCGGGTGTTGTACGGGACTTCCAGAGCTGCTCTTTGGTTAAGTTTCGCAGTGTTGTCTTTTGGTTTGTGCTGTTCTGCTACGGTACCTTTTGGATTGCACTTCACATAGTTGTCTTCTGGTTTGAGTTGGTTGACTGATGTTGTTAGGGTCTGCTACTGTGAGCTTCACATTGTTGTCTTCTGGTTTGTGTTTTGTAGCGAATGATGTTGTTTTTGTGCTGCTGCAACTTTTATGTCATTGGTAGATTGTAATTTAATTTCATGAAATGGCCTTAGTTTTGATATTCTACCAATAGGAAATAGCTTTATCAATTTTCCTGAGACGGGCGTTTGGGAGTCAATAAGTTCAGATAAGTTAAGTTTGTCTATTCTATGCTATGGGGAATGGTGCTTCCAGTTAAGTTACCTCCCTTATAAATAGACCTTCGAGTTTTCTATCTTTCATGCCCATTTAATGGCTTTCAGTTTTCATGCTACGTTTTACCTCTTCCTTCACAACTTGCTGCATCTATGTACAGGGTATTCTGTGTGGGAACACATTTTGTGCGTAGAAACCCCGCTTTCTACAGTCCATACCGAATGGTCCTGTTTCTTCCTTCTCTGAAAATCCCTGTTCTTGTAGTTGGGAAATCTTGATTTAACTTGTATAGTAATGAACTGAAATAGGATTGTATATCTTATGTTTTCGGTGGAAGCAAGAAAGTGAGGTAATCAAGTTCGCCCTTGAAGTTGTTCTCGCATTGAAATAGGATTACATATTATGCTAATGATAATGACGAAGATTTACACTCATCATGTTCACTCTCATGGTGCCAGGATCTCGTAATGTACTCGTCGGTTATGAGTTCAGTTGTGCGAGTAACTTGTTTTCCGTTTGTTCCTTTTCTTATCGTGAGGTCTAGGCAATTGCGACCTGTGTCACCAGTATCTTTATTTCTATTGCAGACTTTTTAAATTGAATCCTCATTCATTTGATTTAATTCACATTTTATTTATATAGTTGTTTTTCATTTTTACTTTATCCATGCATAATCCGGGAGCTTCTAAAATTCGATATTGTTGCCCTCGTAGCTTACGTCGACGATGTGCTGGCGGGGAAGAAGCCTGAGGACTCCCAGATTGGCCGCGAGATGACGCGTATGGTGAACCAAGTGCCCAAGATGGGTTCTGGAGAGTTCGAAGAAATGCTCAACACCAACATGAAGGTTAGTCTTGCTGTAAACTCATGCTCAAGTCAAGTTCTGATCAGCACCTGGATTAAAATTTAGTGTTGTGTCTTATTTTGTTTTTGTACTTTTGCTTGTCATTCGTGCTCATGTTGAGCAAGTTGTGAGAGAAATTCTGAGATGATATTCTTGGTTAGATTTGCGGCTTTTCGAGGTCGAATTGATTTTCTATTACCTATCCCTTTTTTGCCGTATGTTATCCCGCCGCTTAAATAAGTTCTGTGTTTCTTCGTTCTGATTTTGCATTTGTACTCTCCTGTTTTCACTTTCATTCCATGCCAACGTTCGTCTCTCACACTGCTATCATATCAATCGTTCAGCAATTGTTTGATCAATTCGACTCATCTCATTCACACAGCCCTTCGAGCACATTATTCAGGCTTCATTCTTCATAGTGTATATTGTGCTCTGTTTATTTACTGCTTAACTTTCTTGGACATATTCTTATTTTTTGTCAAGTTCCCTTACAAACTCCTACCTCGTATCCAACCTTGCCTGTGCTATGCACTACTTCGTTCACGTGTTGTGTTTTTATTCACTACTTGCAAGGCATCTCCCAGGTTTCATTACCCGTTTTTTCTCAACTGCGCTTCTTCATGCACGAGGACAAAGCCCCATATTTAAAAGAAGAAATACATTTGTTTAAATTTGCTTTTGCAGTGGCAGTATTTTTACTTGAGTGAAACAGTTTATTTTGGTGATTAAAGAAATCAGACGAGACGGGTAGAAGCTGTTATGCATTGTTAAAACTATTTTACGCATTGCGTTTGGGGTTAACTTGTTCCCTTCCCGTTGATTAAGCCGCAGGAAAAATATGCTACAACATGGTATAATTTTGAGACGATCAGTTGAAAATGTTTCTTGTTCCATTCTATCATTCACTCAACATCTTACCTCTTGTTAGATCCTGTTTCACACACATTTGCACGTGCATAGAGTGGTATGAATGTATCATAGTTCTATCATCACAAGGAGTAATCAAGCCCTGCACTCAATCCGTGCCTGATTTTAGTTGCTTATGTGCGTTTTCTTCCGCCACATATTTGAGTCTGCAAGCTTTATTCAGGGTTTTGAGCACGAAAGTAAAAAGCTATTGTGAAACGCTATGGTCAACAACAATTAGAGTATTTTAGGTCCTAGAAGAAAGTCTTATTTTATTTATTGAAACGCTACTCCTTTACTCTAAGAATATTTTTTTCTTCCACATTGAATTGCCTTTAAGTAAGTTTAGCTGCTGCCGAAGTAACTTGAGCATGCTTCAGTTCAGAGAAATGTATAAAATTAATCGTTTTATTTCGTTCTACAAACGGTCATAGTAAACACTACGGCACTGCAGGCCCTCTCTATCAGATCAGCAACTCTGTGACAAGTTGCTATTTGAAATTTATTTAATTTCTAGGCCGTTATCGAAAATTCCGTTATATTAATGTAAATAGTATTAAATTCCTATTGTTTCTGTGTGTTGTAAATTTTGTGGTTTTCATTAGCTCTTGCCAGAGCGTTTTCATTAACGTTTCTCTGGGTCACCAGGACCTTCTGATGGTGGTGTACCTGGCGCAGCTGACGAAAGTCAACGTCTCGCTCAACGAGAAGCTGACGTTGTTGGTCGGCAGCAACGCCGGCAAAGAGCAGCACTGATGCACCCTCGTATGCCCACACTCTGCCTCACGTGGACAGCTCTAGTGTTCACATCTCATGATATTACCTCTCATAATTCTTGCTGTATTTATCGCCTTCGTTGTCTTGTTGAGGTATGGCTTTTGGTGGTCTTTTTGCTTGATCTTCAATCAGTTATACGCTTGTTGCGGATTAATGTTCTTTGATATTTTTTCAAATTATAACCGTAAACTAAATAAAAGAATTCAGCAAACAGGATGCTAAATTCAACGACACTCGACAACCACTTTGGTCTGACTGACGAAGCTGGTTTTCCTGGAGGCGATCTACAGTGAAACAGTAGACCGGACTAATTTCATGTCTGATATACGTCAGTTTCCGTAAATCTTTGTTCTACTTTTGTTTTGGACGTAAATTTCAATATTTACTACTGCAGGCGCTTAGAAAAATGATTTAATTGCTTTTCCATTGTTGGCCGGAGGAGAATTGCTTGCGTCTTCAAATTATCGTAGCATGATCACCTAATATGTAGAACATATCAATAGCGAACCATTTTGTTACTACTTTTGATCTGTTGACTTTTTATGTATAACATTTCAATTTAATTCACGATGTTTGTTAATGATTGAATGCACGGTAATGGGAGGCTTAACGGCTTCTGTAAGTCAACTATCAATAGCTGAGAACATTCTTTTTCTGTAATTCCTGGACGCCGACGCTGCTTGTGAGGTAGAATGGTGTAGCTGTGGTGCGAAATGCGACTCTTTTGAATTAACAAAAAATTATTCAAGTCTTTTCTTTTTCATCCACTCCAACGAGCAAAGTTTTGCGAAAACTTCCTACTGGTGTATAAAAATTGGCTTCAGCTTGGAACAGGGGTGTGGAAGTGATTTTTCTGGCAATTTCCTCGTCAGCGGTCACGTCCAGTACACTGGATGCTGTATATTACATGCATCTCTGCTTTACGCAAAGTTCTGAATTAATACTCGTTGACCTTGAAGGGAGCTGATAAGGTAGGTACCAGTTTTCAGACGTCAGCGTGTTTATAACGCACGCCGCACGTCAGGAAAGCAACTCTCTTAATGTTTTAGCGGGATCGTCTTCTCGAGATGCAGTCGATTAGAGTTAAAAGAATGTGGTGAACTCAAAGTTTTCAGGCATTGTAAAATTTTTCAATGGGTTGTTTTACCCTTAACATTTACAAATAATCTAATCGTCTGATACCACGGTTAGGAGTACGGGTTTGAGCATCTTGTTTTCCTTATAAGACTTATACTTGCAAAAACAATGGTACCATAAATTCGTAGCCAAACACAGATAAGGGCATCAAATGAAACTTACTACGATCTCGTACAATTGTACGTTTATTAGCTTCAGCGAGAGAGCCCATAGCTTAAAAGGCATTCATTGGGTTACTTAAAGCTAACAAAGTCAAACTGCAGTTCAAGGATACGTGAGACCAAGAACTTGAGAATATCAACCAATTCGCTCCAGAAGTGGTCAAGTGATGCTCGCTCGAGGATGTCGAGTTAAGAACATTACCGTCATAGTGCGATTTGGCCGCTTTTCTCAAGTTATCGTTCTCGACACGACCTGAGTGAACGCCAGCCATTCTTAAAAGTAAACATTCAAACTATACAAAATAGTAACAGCAATGCCACGGAATACATAACAATTAACCGCCGCGAGAAACGCACGCCGTATCAATTCGAAAAAACTGAAGAAAATTAGTTTTCATTTCTTTGGCCTGTCCGTCAATAGGATTGGTCCCCTGCGGCGGTTAATATGTCAAATTCCCATTTGTACAAAGGACCAGAAAAAATCAGATAACACAAGCGTGTTCTATCACCCAAACGAAATTGATAATACAACAGAATTTGCTAGCATGAGTGATCACGCCTGCAATTAAACTGACTGTGTAGAGAGAACATTACCTCCTCGCAAGAAGAATGTGCACTTGCTGTGGGTATCAATATGGGTAAGAGGCAGTGGTAGGTTTTTGATTCTACAGCCCGAGGGTCTTGATCCTTTCAGTTCCATCTTAATAATTTGTACTTTTTCTCTAACTACATACATATCTAGCAATCGCTACGAACCCTTCTCAAGAACAACTTGTCCTCAGGTAAAAAAAAAAAGTAATAGCACTCAACTTTCTTCAGCACGAGTCCGTCAAGTCTCGACCGTGATGATCATGTGTTTCCACCACCACAAACGTACCAAGACGATACAATTCAAGTCTGCAGTATTTTTATAACTTCGCCCAGTTTTGAAGAAGCGCGCTATTTCAAAAACTTTTTGATTAAGAATGGGACATTTCCGTCAAAAATATCGTTGGAAGTAACCCATTTAGATTTCCAAACAGCTGCACACTGGAGAAGACGAGAAATAATTATATAACGGTTGACGAACTGGGCTAGAAACTTGTCTCATTAACAGAGCACGCGTGCACTTGAAAATAACAGATTCGGTGGGTTCCGATATTTCACCCAATAAATTGAGGAATGAATTGAAATGTAAGCCATTCTTGTAAAATTACCACAAGAAAATTCCAAAGATTAATCTCAATCTTGAGACAACCCCTACGGAAATGGCTACGCTGTAACAAGCTGCACAAAGTTTCATGGCACAATAGAACTTGTTCGTATCACAGTTACACTAGTTCTCCCAGTGCAGAAAACCCCCTCGTATCCGTAACAAAAAAAAGCAATACCGCGCAATTAGATTGAATGAAAACTAAATCATTATTGCTTATTACATTAACCACTAAGTTTAGGTAACCCTGTGCTTGAATATCGACTACGAAGGTAACCGAAAAAAAAAGAGTTGCGTATTGTTAAACTCATCATCCACAACCAATTGGGATAATTGCAGTATACCCCATGAAAGAGACTAGCATCACCAAGAAGAAGAAGCCTCTGCTCAGCACAACTCTCATTACCAGAAGTACAGCTCCCTATGTATCAACCAACACAACTCACCATTTCCAAAGAGTAGAACTCCTTATTAATCAGCACAACTCTCATCATAAGGAGAAAGGCACGCGCATACACTTTTCCTAGCTAAGCCCCAAATGAGATGACGATCGCAATGCACTGAACGTACGGACGCAAATAAGGCTGAAGTAAATCCAAACGAAGATGCAGAGCAGATGATGATGACAAGTCTAATTTCTTGCGAGGTACTTCTTGATGTCTTTTTCTACATCCGGCTGAAAATAAAAACAATTGTATCAAACGTAGTGAAAAGCGCTATTTATAATCAGAATATGCCTACACTTAACTTGTCGTTATGCAAAAGAAGTCTCTGAGGAAAATCACGTATAGGAACAGTGAACGAGGAATGACCCTGAGCGTAAAAAGCAGACTAAAAGAGAGTAGCTCTACCATTCTAAATGAGAGTGTCTCTACAATTTTTCATGCATTGAACATGAGGGTAGAAAAAAAGGAGACCAAATATATAGGGAATCTACAACTGGAAAAACATGGCGCAATAGAGAAAAAATCCTGTAAAATACAAATATAGTGAGCGTTAACGAAGTTGGTAGAGCGCAACGATGAGATTTTCTGGACATTAGAAACATAGAAACATCAACACTCCAAAACAATTGCACAATAAGGAAGAGTAGTTATTTTTAGTAGCCATACAGTTCCGAATCTACATACGCATGTGCTGTTAACGTTAGCAACAGTCATATAATGATGACCACTCAGTAGCGCAGCCAGAAGGCCCCTGGCCCCCCCCCCCCCGAAGCGTTGGGCTGGGGGCCAATTTCAGTCGCCGTTTTAAGTAAAAGAATGAAAAGATTACGGAAAATTAATGTCTGCCCAATGATAGGCCACACCTATCGAGGTCACATTCAGAATTCGAGCCACTCGCATTCTAACACTTTTCTGCTCTGAACAAATATGTTTTCTACGCTAAATTCCCTTAACTACCAATACTAAACTGAACGCTCAAGTTAATATAAACACTAAATTGAATTAAAAACACTTGAAAAGTTAACTTAATACAGAAATACTTACAATCGGATTGGTCTTAGGTGAATGCCGTGATACTGGGACACCGTTTCTGTCCACCACAAACTTCGTGAAGTTCCACTTGATGAAGTCGCCCAGCAACCCACCCTTCTTCTTCTTGAGAAACTTGAACAAAGGGTCCGCATCATCACCGTTTACTTTGATCTGAGGGAGAGCATAAGATTCGTATTCAGTAAAATACAAAGAATCCGTACACACTGAACTTTACATGGAACAGCTAGTAGTCAAATCGCATCGATTTCAATTAAATCTAAAACGTTCTAGATATTCCTTGTAAAAAAACCCTGGTTACTAACATTATCAACTTATTCAAGGAATATTTTACAAGATGAATAAACGCTCATTATTTGGGGGTAAAATCAATCAGGCTTACGCACAAACAAAAGAAGACTTTTCGGTGTAATGGGGATCTCTTTCTCGCACAACCAGGCAAAAACTTCCGAGTAAATGAGGATAAACCAAAGGCCCACCACGTTAACCTTGAGTCACTCAGTACAAGAGACGTCCGGAGGCGAGCGTTATTCAATATTAAGACCCCTGCCGTACCTACAGAGTACAGCTTCGTTGCACATCAGGACTCTTTGCACTTCTATAATACCTTCACCGCAATCAAATACATTTAAATCGATAAAACATAGAATAAGGCTTTTCGTACCAAAACCAATTAAAAACCAATTTCACTTAGTTAAACATGTCAAATTAGACATAAACGTACTCAGAACAAAAATGTAACCGTGATGGAAACGAACCACTCGACGTTGCCATTGCATAAGCCTAACCTACGTAACAATGTGAAGATTGACGTTCACGCTACTACACCCCAACTTGGCAAAAAGTGTAACCTCGATGGTGGAGTTATTTATTAACTTTGATATGACAATCCAACTCGAGAGTGACGTTGCATAAAACTTACCTAGATGAAGACATCCAGCTCGACGGTGCTATTATATCCTCACCTTGATAAAAGGCATCCAACCCGCAGGCGATGTTTAATAAAACTCGCCTAAAAAAACATTCCAGTCAATGGTGAGGTTTTCATTCACCTTGACAAGAACGTCTGCTAAAAAAAGCTTCTCCCTCGAAGCTTTTAACACGTTAACTGCGGTGGGTTAAACTGAAGTTCAATACTCAATTCAAAATTGAAGTCAATTGTAGTAATCAACTTTGAAAATAGCAAACATTAACTGGATCGGGCTTTCATTTAGGTTTCATTAAGTATTAATAAAAATTGAGTTAGTAACTGCAGGTGGGTCAGCAGCACTACAGAAATCACCTAAGTGACCACCGGTGGGTCACTTCGCAGGAAATGTGTTAAATCCGAAAGTGGGGGAGCCACCTGCTTGCGATTCATTTTCAAGACCTCCTTCCTTCGGTCTTCTCGCGCGCCGTTCGTCGTGGCGGGATTGCTTACGTGCTCAGCCCGTCACCTCTCATCCTTGTTACTCTACTCATATTTGGTGATGTATTGGGGCTCGGGAGGAACTAGGCTTTAGGGATTGGGGATGAACACTTTGACCGCAACGTCCGCCACCGGTGGCTGCGGAGGGGACTTTCAAAATGCTGCTGACCGGCGAGTAGTCACCAAATAAATTTTCACGAATACTTAAAGCTGAATAACGGCATGATCCAGTTAATTTTTGCTATTTTCAAAGTTGCTCACTACAATTGATATTAAATTCAAGTTGGCTATTGAACTTCAGTTTAACAAATTGCGGTCAAAGTGTTGAAGGATCAGTCGTGCGTTTAGATTTTCTCATCTCAAGTTTTACTTAGTTTAGTGTAAAGAACTCCTAAAAATCTGTCAGTGTTTCTGTGTTTGCTGCCTTGGTAGACCCGGCCTTCAAGTTCCTTGAGCGTTGCTTATTTCTCTTTTAACTGACATGGATTTCTAATGTTTGTCATCTTATGGAGTTGAGCCTTTGCTCGATTTCATTATTTTTGGCAAAGGTAATATTACCAAATTGGAAAAGTCCAAAATTTCTTTACTCTCATTCCTGTATTTTTTAAATTCGTGACCTTATTCTCAATGAATAAACTTTACTGCGTATGACGTCCATAATTTCTCCCTGCGTACTTCGTCATATTTCAACGGTGCGGTCTGGGCCCCAAGTCTGAGTTGAAGTAAAACCAAAAGAATTCTGTGTCCTATTGGTTACAATCACCTTTGCAAAAACAACCAACTCCACGGTGACATGACATAAAACTCAGCTTGAAAAGTGCATCCAACTCAACAGCGGCATTGCAAAAAACTGGCCTAGTCAAAAACAGCCAACTCAAGGGTGACATTGCATGTGGCTCACCTAGTCAAAGACAACAATGGTGGCGTTGCACATAACTCCCCTTGTTCATAACTACAACTGTGGCATTTCATGAAACTCACCTTTTCAAAAACGTCGAACTCGACTTTGTAAGATTTAACAAAATCCTTGATTTCCTGTGCAGTGCCCGGCTCCTGGCTGCCGAACTGGTTGCAGGGGAAGGCGAGGATGCTGAGGTTGGGGGAGTATTGCCCGTGAAGCTGCACCAGTTGGGTGTAGTTCACGTTGGTCAAGCCTCATTTGCTCGCCACGTTCACCACCAGCACGACCTTCCCTCTGCACTCCAATACACAGCATCATTAAATAATTAGATAATCAATAGCATAGTAACAGATGAATGAATAAAACGTAAATGTAAAATAAAGCCTCATTGAAATGTTGGAAAAACCGTTCATACAATACCGTTCGTCGCGCATGGTTGCTCTACTCCACGAATTTAAAAAATGGTAAAAATACCTTAATCTGACCAGTATGTCATGAAAGTAGTCGACACAATACACCCTCTTGAGCTCAGAATATCAGAAAAAAACAAAGACAGCTAATAATTAAATGGATGAAATGTCTGGTCAAGAATCATTAAATGAAGCATCGCAACAGGGAAATAGTGCCCAACCCATCATGCTCTGAACAGCCGGTGTAAGGAATTGTTGATTTTCATTTAGAGTATTTTCGTATAATAATACGAAAGAGAAATTACATCTCTGTAATCTTGTTCACCCCATCTTTATATCGGATTTTTTTTTTTATTTACAACGATATTGATACAAAGACCGTACCACATTATTTCGAACTAATGCACTTGTCGCAAAAACACAGAAAATATATAATTGCGATGTTTTTTCTTCGACATAATGCTTTCATTAAATGAGCTGCGTAAAATTAAATGAATACTATGTACGATTCGTAATAAGAAAGTGATATTCATAAAATTACCCGTAAGCAATGACATTCCCACGCCTCAATCATTGTATTTTCTAACAAATCTCTCAACGGCGGCTGAACATAGATACACCACTGCACCTGTAGTGAGAAAAAACCTTAACTTTTTTACAGCCAACAGAAACCTCAGGACAAATTTGCGCGTCGCACACTTCGCTCCAAATGCGATTCTGACAAATCCTGATGACAGGAAGACACCACACTCCTGATCCTGATATCAGCCTCTTCTGACTTGTACTTCACGCCGAAACTGACCTGTACTTCTCGAGTTGCACGGGGTTCCCGTCTATGTCGTTGCACGTGAAATCGTAGATCGTCTTAGGCGAAGATGCCTGAAAAAAAAATGTAACGCTTTCAAAGTGAACTTACCCCATAAATGATATTATGCGTCATGGGGCCCGATGATTAGATTAGATCTCTACGGTGTAACTACAGTGTTCCAACGCGAGGAAGGTGCAATTTAATATGAAGTTTAGGAAACGAGGAATCCATGCACAAGGGGGTGATACCTACACAAAAACTTCTGCGCATAGAAACAATAAGCCGAGAAAAAAGTTCGAGAAGCAAGACAAAAGTGAAGAAAATGGTAGTATTTGCTAAAACCAGAATAGATGTGAACCGGAAACAGATGGTCTGTAACAAAATATATCCTACTTGAACAAAAGAAAGGCCCACCTAATCTTCAGCTCAGGACTTCACATATTCCCCCTAGGAGCGCTAACTCTCATAAATACAATAGTTGTATGCCCCTGAAGTGAGTGCTCTAAGGCACTATTCCTCAGGATGGTTAGGAACTATCGATGAAGACCAAAAGACGAAACTGTAACACTAAATCCAACTGTAATTCTAACAAATCAATCATAATGCATCAGATGTTGATAACACCAGGAAAATTAAGTCACGCAGTATTTTAATCTTTATACAACAAGCTAGTCAAGGAAAGTGCCAGAGAGGTTTGTTTGCAGTCTACATCAAGCCAGGTAAGTGGATATTCAAAAACTCAAACCCTAAATTGACTTTAATAGGTTCATTTTGAATTTCAGCCAAAACCATCGATATTGCATCAAAATACTATCTCCTGATACGTTCACATTAGCCGCAAGTGAGAGTAACCAAACACTGCGCCTCGCCTCAGTGGCAACACGGATACTTCCAAAACATCAAAATCGAAGTTAGAAGTGAACAGAAACGGCGCCGCACAGGTACAAAAAGTGCAATTCAAAGAAATTTCTCGTTTGAACTAAAAGTGGAGGAAAACAGCGTTCGGGCACCAAAAAGCCACATCGGTAATGAAATCAAAGAATAAATACAAAACTACAGAACTAAACACACGAACAGCGAACGCTGCTGAACAAGCAATGACCTACTTTGTGGCTAGCATCACTTCCAAAGTAACGTGATACGATACCTAATTTGGTTCCTTTGATTTATCACAAATGACGCAAAATCTGAGGCCACTTGTGCGACGTCACAATTTCTGCACACAGGCAAGGAGATATCAGAGGCACTGGTACAGCCCGGCGCAACGTAGGTCAACTCTGTGGGTTGCCAGATACTGAAATGGTTTATGGTTAATGTTTTTTTTCAATAGTCAAATTAGATCATCTTGGCTACGAAAAAATTATCAACCATCTGAGAGATGAATGCGATAATCCAGCAAGATGTCACCATTTCACGAGTGCTTTTCTTTATCAGAGCTTTTAAAAAATATTTAACGAGTTCACACAGATATATGTCCTAAGAATTGAGACCTAGAAATTTCTGCATGCTGAGGAGATGTTCAAAGGCAAGAACTAGAAAATGAGGCAAAAGTGAAATCACTTTTTATCGTGGTATCAGGCTTCACACAAGCAGGAACGACTATTTATATTCTGGCAAGGCGAATTAAGGTTTTGCTGCAGTTAATCTCTAACTACTGCAGTCAAAGAAGAATCCTAGTCATTAGCAGGCTCATGTTTACCATCACCAATGGGTTAATCTAAATGAAATGAGAAGTTTCCATTTAACATCACATGGTATTTTAGATGACTTCCTTTATCGAGGTTTTCCACGCTCATGCACAACAATCGATTAAAAACCATCCCTCATTACTGATCGCTTCACTTTTTTACAATAGCAGAATTACAATTTCATATTTTATTTCAATGATTTTTAGGCTTCTTGACCAAAGGAGAAGAAAATAGGGAGGAGTGGAGTGCAATCACATTGCGTATAAGAGTAACTCTATTATCCTTTCTGCCCGTTTTCTACAATCCCTAACAGGGCTTATGAATCCTGCTCGTCAAGTAACGGGCTCGTACTTGAGTTTTTCTGGTTCAACGTGCGCCGCCATCGTGTTAAGGAATAGACAGAAACATCTCTGCGCAATTAATAAATCAGGGTTTAAAGTAACATACAAGAAGCATCTTCTCAAGCTCGTATTGCAAAGCACGAAGATTTCAGAGCATTTTATTTACGTAATGAACATGAGGAGCAAATTTCTTCTTTTAAAAACCAATGTATCAACATTTCATGTTATACTTTATTGGAAATAAATTTTATTTTTCTTTTCTTTCTTCTTTTCTATCATATCGATCGGATGCCACAGCGGATTTGAAACACGCAAGCTAGAAGAGAAAATAGAACTGTCCAGACCTCCCTGCGACCACCAACGCTAAGTTACGCAGCTCACCATGACGTAAGATCTGCAGGCTGCAGCAGCAGCTACTCCTCCCAAAGATCCGAGACCCAGCAAGTGTTTTCCTGAAAAGAAGCGGTCATTAATTTCACAGCACAGTTTAATTAACATTTAAATTTAATGTAGATTCATTGTTGTTAATTTCCTAACACTGTTTGATTGACATTTAAATTCAATGTAGAGCTATAAATTTCCTAACACTTTTTGACTAACATATAAATTCAACGTTCAGTTATAGTTTGCTCGTAATTATAAAATTAAGGCCCTTATGACTAATTAAGGGGATTTCCCTTAAGCAGTAGCAAAAAAAAAAATTTTAATGTCTCGGTCGGCACAACTAATCGATAACAGCAGAAAACGCAGCGTATTACAAATGAAATGTGAATTAAAATCAGACATGAATACCAGAACCTGAATGGAAAGATACGCGCATTGAATTATCATATTAGTTTCAGATTAGGTAAGTTAGTTGAGGACTCCGATTTCAAGAGAGCGGGGGAAAAAACAATCAGTATGGCCTTTAGAAAACGAGGAATCTTTCCTGTACATGGAGTTGTCTCCCTTGCAGGGTTTAGTTTAGATCATTTGTTTAGTTAGGTTATATTTTAGTTAAAGCCTTCCTAACCACAACAAAGGCGTTCCAAAGAGAGGAAACACAAAGGCACCATTTAGGATGACGTTAAGGGAACGCAGAATCTATGCACAATGTGCTCCCATAAAAAAGGTTCTGAAACAAAACATAACTTTAAGAAGAAAGATATAGATGCTGAAAAACAGGACAGCAGTGAATCGAAAATAGATGGTCCTTAACAAAACAAAAAGAAACTTATTTCAACAAAAAGAAAGCGTACCTAACTTTGAGCTCGGGACATGACATTTTCCCCTGGCAGTGTTAGTTCCCATAGATTCAATAGTTCTATCTCCTCTAAGGAGTGGGTTTAATTTTATTTTTTTTCAAGATCCCAGAAACAATACACCATATCAAGTAAACAATGTAGGAAGAAAACTAACGTGTGATGGTCAGAAATAGGGTAACATTACACTCATCATTGCAAGTGTAACTAAAAATTCATGTATTTTCTGAAATAAAAATAAACGTCACCAGCATACGCAACACGTATACAGATGACACTCAAACGTAGAGGGTTGAGGTTATAGAAGGCACATTCCGAATTTCTCAGCCCGTATGGCCCTACTAACTCCCCTGACTAAAAAATACGCGAAATTTGGGTGGCCGGGCCTCTTCTCTTAAGATCAGCAGCAGTGCTTCAGTTGCACATGTCACAGGTGCGCCTAGCACATATTGCAGCACCGGTTTGCAAAAACCAACACCAAAGTAAGGACGGAAGCTGAAATTGACCCTTAGCATCGTTGTGAACTCAGTTCTGCAAGGTCATGTCATCGCCATGGCAAACGTAGAATACAATAGCGTTAGTCGGCGAGTTGGGCTGAGTCATCGGTGACAGACATCTCCATGGTAGCGCACGGATAAGCAAATAAATACCTTGATCGCAAGTCATCGTCGAAATAATGAGCATTTATGTTTTTTTTTGAGAGGAGGATGAGAGATTTTACAGTCACCTACACGAATCGCAGGTGATGTAAAAATAATTGTTTATCATGCTGAAATTACGAATGTTGTCAACATTGATTTGAATCGTAGTTATTTAGACAATCAAATCAAGTAAAAAAACCCGTATTCCATTGATTTCTACAACATATAATCAAACTATTTTTGTATCTGCATCATAAGAGCATAAACGTCTGATTTGAGCTCCGTGAGAATGGTTTCAACCGTATGATATTACAGTCATACATTCCCAAGCTACTTCTTCAGGCATTCATATCAGATAAAACCGACCTGATTTCCCCACACGACAGGTAAGGCTTTGGAAGAACGATTTAAAAAAAATTGAACATAAAAATACAGAACATCCGAGATGATCTTCACGCAAGCAACTAAAATTTAATTAGTTCTACCTGAAAACAAGGAATAACTTCACCGCCTTACGATCCGTAAACGTACGGTTTTAAATTTGCAGTCTCAACTGCGAGAAGAACGATACGCTTTTGCAATATATTTTCTCAGTCGACATTTGAATTGAAATACCACGCCGTGAAGTTAGTCCACAAGTCACCTGATGTGCATACGCAACACTGAACACCTGCGACACTCATGGAAGTTAGAAAAATAAAATCGGAATACTAGAGAATTGAGGAATAAAGTTAATTAAGGCTTCCCCAACTACAACGAAGATGGTTTAAGAGAGAAGGAGGAAGGCACCATCGGGAATAAACTAGAAGGAACGGAGAATTTATTCATAAGGTGTGTCCCCAGACCTTGCGCATAAAACAACAAGATCGAAAAGTTTATGAAACACGATAAGGTAAAGAAGAAAATGATAGAAACTGAAAAAAGACAGTACTAACCGATAAAATAGGGCATAGCAAAAAAACTCTTATTTGCATAAAAGGAAGGCCAACGAAACACACTCAGGACCTCGTATCTTTCACCTTTGAGCGCTAATTTCTATTATCATTATTATTATCATTATTAAATAAGTTTTAGTCTCCCTTAACCATGACAAAGATGTTCCAAGAGAGGAAGGAGGAAGGCATCATTTAGTATGGAGTTGAGGGAACCCGGAATCTATGCACAAGGTGAAGAGAAACAGTAAGCAAAGAAAGAAGTTCATGAAACAAGAAAAAGTTGAAGAAGAAAGTAGTAGATAGATACAACAGTTGTATCCCCCTGAGGGGATCGCTAATTCCCAATAGATAAAACACTTCAATAGATTAAACACATCAATAGATAAAAAACTTCTGTGGGGAGTCGAAAATTAAAATACTCTCTCACAGTACAAGAAATATTGAACAAAATGCCAGTGCAACACCACACCTGCAATGCTCTGAGATGCATACAAAGACAGCCCAAATTCGCCAGGAAGAAGGTCAGAGAGGCCACTCTGGTATTACAATAGAGCATCTTACGTAACTAAAGCACTTCAGATCTCAAGAAAGCCGGGTCACAGATAACAGATTAGATCGATAAATGCGCACATTATGTATGAGAAGCTACAGAAGATAACGTCCAAGAAGTGGCCTGTGGCCGACAATCTACCACGTTCCAACAACAGATTCACTTGAATTTTCGTAGCAATTATCGTAGTTGGGGATATAGCCGTTGTACTTTGCTTGCTGAGTTTAACAGTTATGCTCTAAAAATCTTAACTTTTGCTTTTAAAGTTACTTTTCTTAATGAGAATTATTTTGGAAAAAAGTTCCGAAGTACGAGGCATTTTAGAATGCACATATGGTGAGGATGAAAAACCAATTTAACAAGTCTAGTTAATGTACAGCAGTGAACGATCGGCGTTTTAATGAGCTAGAATCGACTTAGACTCGCTTACTTGAAGTGTGTCATATTTGATACGTTAACGCGCTCCCAGAGTATTGGACCCTGCGTATTGTGCAACAGTCGGTAAATTGCTCCATCATCTACCAGTATAAATGAATGACATTTCTTCTGTTTCGCGACCTCTCTAAGAAATAACTGTCATCATACCAGGTAAAATGTGTCGTGAAATTGAATTTTACATCTTTCCTTGGAGGGATAAAAATGTATTCAAGCATTTAGGTCGATTTCTTTATTCTTCTACTTACAACCTAACCAAACCAACCGTTTACAACAGCAGAAACGCGGTGAACGTGTTAAAAAAAAAACAGGGTTAACTGTACAATACAGCACCGAGGGATCGAATCCCTGGCATTCTGTGAGTGTTAACACGTTGATTCCGATTGTGCGGTTGCTTACAGTCAGTTTGGTTAGGCTAGAAGAAGTCATTTTGAAAAACCGGCTTTTCTTCTCCAATACATTTCCAACCTTTTTGAAAAGTGTAGAGAATACAATTGAACCATAACGTGTTACCTTTATTCTAAAATTTATTCCGGAAAAAGTAGCAAAATGGTTCAGATATTATTTGTATATTCCGTTACGTAAATGAACAATTTACCTAGTGGTACACAATGTACCACTTCGGAGTCAACGTGTTAGCGTATTGAGCTGCAGCCACCGAGGGCGCGTGATGAGTTCCAGTGTTCGTTGAAGTGATACAAATGGTATGGGAATTGAGAATGAACCATCAACCGGAAGCTCGACAATAATAATCACATTTGCTTCAATAGCAGATGGGCAAAATAATAAAGCACGTTTTATTCTACTTGAATGTCTCATTATCTGTTTCATGACGAAATGCGTTACCACAGGTCGAGCCAGTACCCATTTCATGCATCAGGGTCGGCACGCCAGGGTAACTGCACAGAACACTAGGGTAACTGTTCAGCACGCCAGGGTAACTGCACAGAACACTAGGGTAACTGTTCAGCACGCCAGGGTAACTACACAGAACACTAGGGTAACTATTCAGCACGCCAGGGTAACTTGAACAACCCTCTTAATTCGCACAGTGCTGAAGAACAGAAACCATTTCCAAATAAGTATGCTATTATTGAAGCACGACGTACGCTACAACAATCAAACGTGGCTCTTAAAATTATTACATAAGTAAACAAGAAAACATAAGTAAAAATAGATATATCTGTGTACACAGGCAGTTCGTGTATGAACGATTTTTTCGTGATATCTGTCGGACAAAAATGCAGATATATTGTATCCTAACACTGACATCAATAAACACTGTTTGCCCGGCCTCTGAATTTTGTTCCAGCACCTCTACTTGGTGTTGAAATGCTACCTTTAAGGCTATTCGAAATAAATGCAAATTCATGGTTTGAATTCGTCTCCACCAAAAATAAATTAGATTGCAAGTTAGTTCAAGCCTTCCCAACAACAACGAAGGTGTCCAGAAGAGAGGAAGGATGAAGGCACCATTTAGTATATAGAGCACAAAGTGCGTTCCCTCACTAAATCCTTGGCGCATAGAAACAGCAAGGTAAGAATGGGAATTTATGAAACACGATTAAAGTTGGAAAGAAAGTAAGTGACGCTGAAAAACAAACCAGTAGTGAACCAAAAAAAATGGTTCGTCGTAACAAAACAAAAAACTTTTTCTATTTCAACACAAAGAAAGCCTGCCTAATCTGCAGCTCGGGACTTCACATTTTTCCTCGGAACAAATCCTCGGGACCTCTATCAGGAACAAAATGATGGGAGTGAAATAGCGTTTGCAGCTCACCCCTCCACACAACTGGCTGCGCCCCGCACGAGATCTTCGAAAAAAGTGCGAGTTTTTCACCTTCCCGACGTACTTTGTCCTAACGTCCTGGAAACGAACTAATTTAAATAGCACTTATTAAACATATTCAAAACGTTAATATTTAAATTAAAGAAACTGCTTTACATTAACGACAATTAAAAAACAAGCACTTCATGCTCGTTTTTTTTCTTTGTATTTCAGCTAATCAACAAAGAAACAAGTTAGCATTGAAACATCCCGACCAATGACACGTCTGCTACGCTTGTTATTTGATACACAACACGTTTATAGAAAAATATTCGTACCCGATTCAATTCTGACGCATCTGCCCCAAATATACGAGCGTCTCACTCTGAACAAGCAGTACGGACCAACAACGTCATCTCCGATCATTATCTTCAGTCAAAAACCCGTGCGCAAGTGAGTCAGTCCTCACTAATGAATGAGTTCAAGGTGCGATGACCGGATATTGACGCATCCCACCTCGCTCAAAAAGATATCCGTAAACGCTACTGAGAAACTCAGTTAAAAAGTATAGTAGTTTTGTCCCCACTCAAAGCTAGATTGGATTGTTTTAGATTTAGCTTTCTTGTTCTCAACAAAAGTGCTTCTGAGGAAGGAAGAGAGGAATGCTCTGTTTAGTTACGAGTAAAAGGAACGGGATATCTCGTGCATGGTGTGTTTCCACACAAGATTTCCTGAGCATAGAAACAGAAAGTTTGGGAAGTAAGTTAATGAAAATGAGATGAAAGTTGAAAATAGTAGGTTCTGAAAAACAAGACAGTACCGAAAACGATGGTCTGTAAAAAAAACTTGTTCTACTTCAACACGAGGATTCGAGCTTGGGGCATCGCATCTTCGCCTTGGGAGTGCAAAAGTTGACGAAAATATTAGGTTCTGAAAAACAAAACAGCATCGTACCGAGAAACGATGGTCTGTAAAAAAACATGTTCTCCTTCAACATAAGGATTCGAGCTCGGGGCATCACATTTGAGCGCAGCAAATTTGACATTTTGCGCAGCCGCTGCACAGTGCCTGCTCTGATTGGGATATGATGGACGCTTCCCTTAACCACGGACATGACGGCGGTCTGCTTTGATCACTGCGGGCGATTTGTGACAGAGCCAACGCATGCACCGAACTGTGTTTCGTTTTCATAGCTGATATTCGAGCGCTGAATATGAATGGGTGGCGTATCCTACGTCATCGTCAAAGCACGCACCGTCTACGACAAATTTTACAGTAAAATAAAAACCTACAGTTCGTGAGGTTTCATAAATATACAGACGTGGTTCAAATTTTGGCATCATATCCTATTGATAGGATTATGATAAGAAAGTTTTAACCTCCCTTTACCACAATAAAGATGTTCAAACAGAGGAAAGATGTAGGCACCATTTAGTATGGATTTTAGGGAACGCGGAATCTACGCGCAAGGTACATAGAAACAGTAAGCTAAGAAAGAAGCTCCTGTAACAAGATAAAAGTTGAAGAAGAAACTAGCAGGTGCTAAAAAACAGGACAGCAGTAAAGCGAAAAAAGTTGGTCCGTAACGAAATAAAAAACTGATTCTATTTCAACAAAAAGGCCTACCTAACCTTTAGCTCGGGACCTCACATAATTCCCATAGAAGCGCTAATGCCCGTTGAAGCGCTAATTCCCATAGATACAACAGTTGTATCCCCCTGAGGGGACATATCTGTAAATTTCTGTAACTTAATTGCAATTTACTCGTTTTGAAATTAATTCAAAAGTTATCCTAACACAAAAATTGCGGAATGAACAGAAACATTGCAACATTTCATTGAAATTTTTACGAATGAACAAGAACCAATCTATTCATAAATAACGCCGTCATATGAGTAAGCTCGGATCTGGTAATAATGACTGATATGACATTAAACGATCAATAGCCTCCCTCCCATGGCTGATTGTGCAGCGCAATCATGACTTCATCGGAGGCCATGAAATATGACTTCGGTGGCTCGACGACTCAATGGAGATCGACTACCACACACACCTCGTCATTGTCAAATCCAAGCGTGTCTCAGGATTAGAAATGTCGGCGAAGTATGTATTGATTTCAAGCAAAGGCGCACGCAGCTCCGGACTAGAAAATGCACATGGACTGTATTGTGCATAGTTGCAATGCATGAATATCTGGTCAGAGGCATACAGTTATAAATCTAAAGTAATGGACGGCAAATACCTTATCGCGTCACGAAGTATTTGACGTGTTAAGGTAAAACAAGGAACTCATAAGTGAAAACTTGGCTCAATTGGTAGCATAAATACCAGAAATTCCTCCAACACAATTGAAACGAACACCGAAAATTTTTTAAGTGTTCTGCGTGACCATACGTAATAAATAACCTTTTTGGTCACTTATTTCATACTTGATCCATCGCATCAGTGCTACTAGGGTGAACAACTCGTCAGTTGAACACTCGAGTCTGTGCTCATGCTCTGAAATTGAAGAAAAATAAGGCTGCAGCCAGTGAGTACCTTCGATACGACCTCATTGATCCAGAAGCACCTGATTCTGTGCTTTGAGATTGAGAGATGGAAGCCGTCACATAGAATTTTTTTAAAACGGCATACGCGCCTAGTTTTTTGCATGATCGAATCTGGAGCAATTTTGGCAGTACAGACACCGGACATTAGTAAAGGACCAATATCGAGGCAGAGTTTTTACTCGAGCAGAAGCTAGACCCTAGATGTGCGTAAACCTAAAACTGTAAGCCATTGTTAGGCCAAGTCGGAAATTTTTCATGACTTCTGGAGTTAGTCTCGTTGACGTGGCGGTAGCTGGTAAATTTGTGCGTGTATAGATATTTATTAACGTTGCTTACTAGTATTTAATATCAATTAGTATTAGAAGCTTGTGAAAATTAATAACTAGGAAAACTACAGACAATTACATATGATTTGCGCTATTCTTTGCCGTAATGCTGACCATACGACTCACCTGGGCACACAAATACGACTACTGAAATAAACATAGTCCTCTTTGTAAACTTTCTGCTTTAAATACAAGGGCTGAATAACATTAAATTCTAGCTTGCACAAACAGAGCTTTAAGGGTTGGCAGCAAATACTAACAACTTCCCAGTTACTAGCCCTGTCTAAATAATAAGTACACCTGGTAAAATTGATTACAAGTCTCCGAGTTTTCTCCCCGGGTAAAATAAACACGAGAGCCAGCACAACTCTTAATGTTGACCTCGCAGCATGAATGCTTCATGATAACGCCAATAGCACTAAATATTACGGAACATTTAATTCAATATATAATTCCAAGAGCAGTGAATAGAAAATATCGCCCAACTACACGAAATTGTATCATGACTACGAGCATAAAAAATGCTAACATATTGAACAGATAAGCAAGCTTGTTACCTGCCTGCGTTGTGTCACCTGTGATGAAGGCCGGAGCGAGCGTCGCACGAGTTCACACCGCAGCAGCTAAAGTTACACTGGCAAAGCAATGTATGAGTTACGAGCTGAAATGTCACGGTAAGAGCAGCTTTTCACTCACCAATAGTATCTTTTTATCTATACATTGTTCTTTGCTGATATGGCGGCAAAGCAGTCAAATGCACTAAGTGTGGCCTAATTGCTCCTTGTATTCAAGCACAGGTATAAAGATCCAGTTCAGACTCGACAGTTGGAAATACTGAAACCGAACCTTCATTCATAATGAATGAATCAAGACTGCCCTTTCCGCAGAAAAGGCGATCTCAATAAAGCGAAGAGAAGAGACCATTCAACAAAGACTAAAGAAGAATGGGGTTCAATGCACCTGGTGCGTTCCTACGAAGGAGATCCTGTGCATAGAAACAAAGTTCGGAAAGAAAAAGAGGAAGAAATGACAAAGAAGAGGTAACGAATAAAGCAAGGAAATTGAAAGAAGTAAAGTGGGCACAAAAGCCAGAAGTCCCGAAGGCCTATCTATAACTGAGGTAGCCTAACAGTACCTCTCTTGAGGACGGAAGTCTCCATAGCATGGGACTGATGAACCTAACAAGCTTAAGCCTATAGATTAACCTATGTCACTTCAAGGGAGCTTAAATCAATCTAATGGGGCTACTCGATCAAAACTAACACACAAGTATCACATCAAAGTATACAAAAAATGCACATATTTACACCATTCTCGATAAATTCATCAGTGGTGCACCCGAAAATACGAAGGCATATAGATACGAAATCACCTGAGATTAGATTAGATGTTAATTTAAGCCTCCCTAACCGCAACAAAAGCGTTCCAAAGAGAGGAAGGTACCATTTAGTATGGACCCAAGGAAACACGGAATCTATGCACGCCCCGCATAGAAACAGTAAGTTGGGAAAGAAATTCATGAAACAAGATAAATGTAGAAGAAAATGATAGGTGCTGAAAAACATGACAGCAGCGAACCGAAAAAAAGATGGTCCATGACAAAACAAAAAACATATTCTATTTCAATAAAAGAAAGGCCTACCTAACCTTTACCTCGGAACCTCACATATTCGTCCAGGAGGAGTTAGTTCCATAGATACAATAGTTGAACCGTTCTGAGGGGGTACGAAATCACCAAGGAGACTAACACAGAGACGACCCATGAACTAAGTCATACACGAGTAAAGTATGTTAAAACATTTTTTCATAGTGTAACAGCGCTTCGTGTCTGAGAATAGATAATAATCCATGTTGACAGCTTATGATGTGCTCTTGTAAGAACCGTTAACCGCATTAACACATGCACTGAATACTCGTGAGGTTTGGGTACTTTGATCAAGGATCCAGGTTTGATGGATTTTCACGCAACGCAGCGGCCCAGCTGGCAATGTGAGCTTCAAGTGAACTTGAAATGCAAGCTGTACCACAACAACGGCGCAAAAATTCTTTAAAAATCCGGCACCTGAACGCAATACGCGTGTCAAAGCAAAGAGCTCTTCCGATGATGCAAAAAACAAAAATGAGAACGGAAATATACATGGAGAGCACTACCAAACAATACGCTGATATCTTGCGATCTCCTCCCTCATATAAAAGAGTTGAAAATCAAGTTCAAATGCAAACCAAACGCAATTGCAAACCAAACGCAATTGCAAACCAAACGCAATTGCAAACCAAACGCAACTGCAAACCAAACGCAACTGCAAACCAAACGCAACTGCAAACCAAACGCAATTGCAAACCAAACGCAATTGCAAACCAAACGCAATTGCAAACCAAACGCAATTGCAGACCTAACGCAACTGCAGACCTAACGCAACTGCAGACCTAACGCAACTGCAGACCTAACGCAATTGTAATACTCATCGATCATTGAAAATGTTGCGGATGAACGCCACTCTCGGGAATTGAGCCTGAGCTTAACGTTTGGCTAATGCTGGTACAGGCTGAGTCAGGACACACGAACACCAGGCACTTGAAGTTCAATATTCTACAACAAAAACTATGAGACGTTTGAACCATGAGTCAGTGGTGACGGCCAAACCTCACCTCTTCGTCAATAATGGGGGATTTACATGCATTACACAATTTTATCTATTATCTAAATTACCGAGAATCAACGTTAATCAAATGATAACAATTAGAGCTTCAGTATTGTATAGATCGAGCAAAACAGGAAGGCTTAACTAGATTAGATTAGATTAGATGTCTACCACACAGTCCACACTATAGCATGATATCTACCTGTAGCTGGTACTATAGCGTCAGGTTAGGTTACCAATGGATCTTACTTATTTTCATGCATTTAATTGAGCGATAAATATTTTTACATCTCAAACTGCACCTGGATAGGCGATTAATAGCTATAGTAGCACCGATATTAGTTTAAGTCTCCCTAACCGAAACAAAAGCGTACATACAATTTAGTATGTACTTAAAGAAAACCAACACCAGAGAAGTCATACGAGACACGCGACACAGGATGTAACACAAACCCATCTGATCAATTGGTTTTAAAACGCAATTAAATTCAACACGCGAGTCATGTGAGCTCAAGATCTTGTCTAACTGTGGCCTACTTTCAGTGAATGAGAAGTATGGCAGAAGGCTGGACCAGTAGTCATATCATCTCGCCTTATTTCAGAGCTACGATAAAAAGAAGTGAGTAGAAAATGAGGTCTTGAAGTACAATGATTACTGACGTGTTGTACCATGGTTACGTTTTCAGATAACTGCATAATCTTGAGAGGTGAATTTGCATATACTGTATTAGGGACGCAAGTGACTTGTTACACGAAAAAGGAGGAAAAAAAGAGACATTAGCAAGACCTTTTCAAAAATTCAGTGGCGGGACACACGATGGAGTTGTGCCATACTGCATCACATTTTCTTGCTGCTCATGACGGTGCAGTTTTCAAAACCAACTCAAATGAGCAGCAGATTTAGAAGCGTCCACTGACTACTTTGATTATAATGGAAATGCAACATACACAGAGAATAAATACCAGCATACCATTTTTATTTTATTTGTCATATCTTGTCCAAATATTTACTGAAGACGCTTGCAGCGTTTACGCGGTTGTTAAGGGTTGGTTTGGTTAAGTTGGAACAGAATTGAGAAACCGATTTTACTGCTCGAATACATTTTTTTTTAATCCTTCCTAAGAAATATGAGAATGCAGTTGCACGATAACATATCACCTCATATGACAACAGT
This sequence comes from Platorchestia sp. MABIK, assembly GCA_014220935.1. Taxonomy (NCBI): domain Eukaryota; kingdom Metazoa; phylum Arthropoda; class Malacostraca; order Amphipoda; family Talitridae; genus Platorchestia; species Platorchestia sp. MABIK. The sequence continues at coordinate 13,193 of JACJUY010002437.1, read as the reverse complement.
TATTTTTTAAAACGATCGTGAAACAGATGACCAAGCTTGCAATTGGTGCATGAATAAAAATGTTAGTTCTCTAAAGGAAACTTTAACTAAGACATAAAGCCCAATGTTATGTCAAAGTTTAGCGTCTAATATTTCATCTTTTCAAGTCAAGTGATGACTTGCAGGAGCACTTCCAAGTTGTGGTGTCATCTCAATGACACGCACCGCAGAAAATGCATGAGTCAGCATATTACAGTTTCCTTATGTGCAAAATCTGAACTGTGACCATAACAGCTATAAGCATATTCACCTTCCAACTCTCTAGTGCAATCATAAAAATATCTTAGATATATAACCATTTTTATATATTTCTATTAAGAACAAGTCAAAAGTGCCAAGACTAAATTTTGACTCTAAAATTAGTTTAATAAAACAGGATAATAGTTTAATAGGCTTCCAAAAACTTGTTAAAATGATGCATATTTTTTGATCAAATTTTTACCAGTCAATTCATGTAGATTTTAATGCAAGAGGTACACAATATTATAGTTTAGTTTACTAGCTTAGAATAGTAAATCTATCCAGCAGGTGGTTTTTAGGCTTTTAATACAAATTCAAACTCATTTTCTATCATAAATGGGTATTCAATTTTACTGCATTAGCAGTCATAATAGTTCTAGAAAGCAAGAAACAAATTCAATACTTGAAAATTTCCTGCAATTGAAGAACATTTTCTGCTGTATATACATTTTTTAAAGCAATGATTAAATATCATGTTGGAGAAGTATTGCTACAGCATAATCATGCTTTTTAAATTATGAAGCATGTTATGCTAGATGATGATTGTGTTGTTTCTAATATGTAACAGCATCTAGTGCAACTTTTTTGAAAGTTTATCAGTCTAAACAATGCTTATCAACCTGAACATTGCCTAATCTATGCTTACAATAATTCAAGGAAACTATTTATTAGTTCAGTTACAATGAACCTTAATTTTTTTTTTTTTTGTAAAAAATCAAGATACAAAAATACTTTTAATTTCTACATATGAATTACAACTTTCAATATTCCAAATTGTTTAGGATGCATTATAAAAAAGTAATTTTATAATTTATGATTGCAAAATATGGTTGGAGCTTTGAGATTATTGCCTAGTTATGCCTACTTAGCAAGTTAAAATCTATTTTGAATATGAAACTTTACCACAACCATCAAAGAGATAGAACTAAATATTAATTGAATGCTAATATTTGATATAAGTTTTTAAAGTTGACATTGAGTTTAATGTGCACATTGAATTTATGAATTTGGTTCCCAATAATCAGTACAGGAGCACATCTAAAACGTATTACATGGATGACATTTTGCTCCCTGATACATAATTTTCAAGATATAACATAAATTACATTCAGGTAAGAATAACATTATGTAGTCGGCTGTGCCGTACCCGCATTATTGGAACATGCGCGGTATTTTGGCGGGAACTATCAGTGTTGGTATAGCTAAATTAAGTTATTTTAGGTTTATTTAGGTTAGTTTAGGCTTGTTTTTTCAACTAACCTAACCTAGCCTATTATCATGCCAATCCATATTACAGCATATTTATGTGTCCATTTCTTTACTGTTATATACTATGTTCCTTTAACTTCAAAGTTGAATAACTAAAAAATTACACATCAACAAGCAAAATGTCATTTTATAAAATGTTTTTAAATGTGTCCTTTTAGTGATTCTTTAGAACAAAATTTTTAATTTCCATGAGCGCATTACACTCCATATTGACTATAATTCCATTCAAATCAGCTCTATTTTCAGAATATTTACTCCAACATGAGCATTTGCAAAGTTCTAATAGTAGAGCACTTCTTGAATAAAAAATGCAGAAACTGCTTAACCATTTTCCACTTTAATCTGGAGATATCAATCCACCAGCTGTCTAAATCTTCTGAACAATCCCAAGTATATCCATTCAATACCTAGGATAGTCCTTAGAAAGTTAAATTGACTGTATTTTCTTCCATAAAGTTGTAATGTATCCAGATCCAAACAAATATATAAGTCTTGCTTAATGAAACATATCTAACAGCATAAACACATGGAATAAAGTTGTTAGTTATAGTATCTTAAACAGTGGTAAACAGCAGCGGCTGGTTCACTTTTATAATATGTATTCCCAATAAGAGTTATCATGCACTTATTTTTTTTACAAATCTTTACAGTTACAAGTTAGTGTGCAAATGCAGGATAAAAATGTAAATAATTTCAAAAGCGTATCCATAATTTTTACGATTATTAATCTTCAATAACGAATACACGACAAAGTAGACAAAAATTGAGGAAAACAGAGGTATTTTATAACTTAATAGCTGGCAATAAAACCAGAAATATTCTAAATCAACTCACAAGTTAGGGCAAAAGGCGTTCTTCAACAGAAACCTTTATCACTAAGCTCTTTCAATCAACATAAGCTACGTTCAGCGCTGCTATACCTGCAACCTTCCACAGCATGACGGCGGATGCCCTTCAAGTTACGACTGTTACGTCCTGAGCTGTGGAACGCGCACCGACTTTCCCTCGAGGGATGCACTTCACTATTTAAACAATTTTAAACAATTTAAACAATTTATTTACCACAGGTGATACAGAGGTAGAATGTTTCTTAAGTCTAGTACAATGGTCAAATTTGAGTATAGCTACCTGTGGGCCCGAATAAGTTCAGCGACTTCTGGGGCATCCTACCATCAACGTTATTCTAAGTTGTACAATAATGCGCTAATAATGATGAGAATAATGTTTAACCTAAAATCACTTAACCTAGTTTCGCATTAGACTGATCAATGAGATAAGTTATTCGATATTAGTTACTTCATTTTACAACATAGGTCATTTGGAGTATATTTAACAGTATAAGCGAAAAATGATTTAAGAGCAGACTGAAGATCGGCGATATTACCCATGGCAAATTACATTATTAGGACCAGTCATGTAGGAGATAAGATTAGACTTGGTGGTCTTACACGACTACTATTGTGATAGGAAGGGAGACTCAAGATTTCTTTTGAATACCTTGTTGGAATCACTTTCACGGATCTCCGCAGGTATTGACTTCCAAGTCTTAGTTCCAACAAAGAGGATACTGTGTTGCGACCGGGCCTTTGAGTAATAAGGAAGCATGAATTTATCTCTATTACGGGTTAAATGGTCGTGATGACCAGTTTGTCCAGTTAAAAATTGTTTCAGGCTATTGTCGCCATCAATTGTTAATGTTTTGTTAATGAGATTACAAATGGAGATTTTGTATACATCCAAAAGTTTAAGTATTCGTAAATTTTTGAATGAGTCATTTGCGTGAGCATTATATTCTAGATTCTTTACCACTCTGATGGCTCTTTTTTGCAGAGTAAAAATCAATTTGGTTTTATTTTTGTCAGTTCCGTGCCATGCTTATATTCCGTATTGCATGTATGGGGAAATGAGCGTTTGGTAGAGCATTTGTAATGCTGTTTCAGGCAGGAAATTTTTAACTTTATTTAGGATTCCGATGGATTTTGATAATTTAGAACTAATTTGAGCGATGTGCTCTCTGAAGGTCAAATGTTTATCTATTATGATGCCAAGAAACTAACATGAGTTGGTTTCTTCGATTTCACCATCGCCAATTTTAATGCGTGGTTTAGATATATTTTTCTTATATGAGAATGTAATATATTTTGTTTTATCGATATTAAGGCTCATTTTATTAGCTTTTAGCCACAATGAAACCTTATGCAGTTCATTATTTATACTTTCCGCAATCACAGCGGGATTTTGGTTCGGATGGACCGCAGAAAGCGTACTGTCATCGGCAAAAAGTATGAATTTGAAAAATGATGTAGATTTAATAATGTCATTGATAAAAATCAGAAATAGGAGAGGCCCAAGAACAGATCCTTGTGGAACTCCATGGCTAATTGTCTGTGGGTCTGATTTTGCATCGTCAATGACAACGTATTGCTTCCGATTTGCTAGGTATGATCTGAACCAATCATGAGCAACCCCTCGAATGTCATAACAGTTTAGTTTCGTTTAGTTTTAGTTTCCACACAGTCGAATGCTTTTCGAAAGTCAAGAAATACGGAGAAAACAAGCTTTCCTTCATCTCTATTAGAGTAGAGGTATTGTAAATGATTTAATACAGCTTGTGTCGTCGATTTTTTAGAACGAAAACCGTATTTTTTGTCGTAGAGAAAAGATTTCTGTTCAAAATACGAATACACTTCTTTGTACGCAATTTTTTCGAATAATTTGCTAATGATTGGTAGTACAGAGATAAGTCTATAATTATTAATGCAATTTTTATAACCATTTTTAAAAATAGGGGTCATTCTGGCAATTTTGAGAGAGTTGGGGAAGATACCTTGGACTAGTGATTGGTTGATAATATTAGATATGCACGGTGCTATTTTATCAGCTATAGCCTTAAAAACTTTAGTCGAGAATGTTTTTAATCCACTTGATTTATTTTTCAAGTTGTTGATGCACGCAATTACATCGGCGGGATTAAATAATTAGTTGGCGTGAAAAAGAAAGAGTTGTGTTCACGGACACGGTCCATGTATTGCAAGTGGTCTGTAGGTTCACTAACAACACTATCGGCTATATGTTTCCCTATGTTTATATAAAGGTCGTTAAACACTGTTGCAATATCTTTTTTCTCGTGATAGTGTACATTTTCGTGAAAGATTGACTCAATTGTTTTTGTGGCATTAGTATTCGGTTTATAGCATGAATTAAGCAGGCGCCAAGTTTTTTTAATATCAGTTTTGTATTCAGTAAATTTGCGCGTAAAGTAGTTTTGTTTCGATGTCCGTATTTGATTTGTCACATGATTTCTGAATCTGTTATACGTAACTCTAGATATTCGTCCTTCGTATAGTAAGGCTAGGTACGCTTGACGTTTCTTTATATTGATCACGATATCTTCAGTAATCCAGGGTTTTTGTCTATTTTCCTGCGTAATTGTGCGGGTGATTATTGGACAACACTGGTTGTATGCGGTCGTTATAATTTCAGTTAGATTTAGGATTGCTTCATCAATGTTAATCGCATTATTGTCCAGTTCATAAATGGCTAATGATGGCATTAATTCTTCTAGAACATTTCGCATTGTTTCTAAGTTATGTTCGTTTACACAACGAGATGAAAAAGTCTCAGCCTGTGGGCTGGTACAAGGACTATAGACGTTTTTCTTGATGAGAAACACCTGGAAATGGTCAGATAAGTCAGAAATCATTATTCCGGTGAGAAAATCAGTCGGATCTAACATAAAAATATTATCGAGCAACGTAGCAGATTCAGACTATTGCGTCCTGTATCAGGGATCGATTTCGCTCGTTGACACAATGCGTTGATAAAATAACTAACAATTAGCCTTCCGGCCTATATAACTAACAACTAGCCTTACGGCCTATATAACTATTAATGACCATACCACTGTAACCTATCATTAAGCACCTAAAATTATTATCCTCATTATCTCACCAGGCAACGGGTGATGGAGATTGGATTGGAGGTCCTGCACCATTGTGGTCCTCTACCGAAGCAATACCTACCTAATCGCCACTTCCGGGAGCTTCCTGCTTACTTGAATACGTCGATACTCACCTGTTTATTCGCGTTGTTTATTTTGGTAGGCAATTGAATTCCTTCTCAAAAATTTTTGCAACCCCTTTCAATGCATTTTTCACAAGTATTTAAGGATTTCAAGCTGTCAGTCCTCTTGCTAAGGGTAAATATTCAATAGAATATATACATTTTGTTTCTTCCAATGATAATCTCAACACTTGAAACTTAAATATACATTAATTAATATACTTGATACATTCCATGCATCAAGGTTTTTTGGAAATAAACGTTTTTTATATCTTTCTTTAATTGCCTACAAGCTGGGTTTCAGGCAGTGTTTATTTCCATCCACTATGCAAAATTTGGCAATATCTCCTTCGTTATCTCTATAACTTTTCTTTATTACAAAATTTTTTCAGCGGAATACTCGAAAACTAAAAAAAAATGGTTCATTGAAGAGAAATGTCTTCGTTTTTTCAACTCGTTTTTCAAAAAATAACGTTTTTTCTAACTATTTTACAGAGACTGAAACGCTAAGTAATCATGTTAACATCAAAAAACCTCTTTAATCCACCCCTTGGAGTGGAGAAAAAATTTGCCTGATAGTGTGAAAATGTAATAACCTAAAAATACAGAAAATTAACAGAAATTGGAGAAAAAACAAATGAAAAAAAAATTTATTGTTAAATATGTGTGTCATTAAATCCCTCATTAAAAATATATGAAGACAGTAAAAGAATAAATACGCGATGCGAAAAACGCATTACGGTGTTTTGAATCCATCTTGATGCTAAATTAAGTAGCTAGAATGAATCATCTCAAAGATCATGAGCATAACTTTTTCACACGTATTCGTGAACCCATATGAGACGCTGGAGCGTAGGCAAATTTCAACTAAGGGTCTCGTTTGTCATTCACCAGAAAAAGGCAAATAAATAAATAGAGGCGATTATACCAATAATGCATTAGGCTGACAACTGAATGTTCTTTGTAATATAAAGTTCGTTCAATTTTTTTAATTGATTTCACCCAAATTTTATTCAGTCGTTGTCTTTCTTCTTTGCAGCCTTTGATTTTAGATTTGACTTAGAACTTAACAAAAAATTCTTGCAGGGTGAAGCCTATATGTAATTTCTGTCATCATCTTGTCACTCCTGCCTTTAGTGGGAATATATGACTTCGGAGCTTCTTGATCTTGACATTTTGGCAGTCCATACGTGATCCGACGCTTGTCAAGCACGCTTGCGTCGGACGCAATCGTTAGAGTGGATGCTATATTTACATGGGTATTACGATGCCCATGTATGTGTACCAAGTACGGATCGTTACTTTAAGATATTTTAAAAACCAATGATGTGCTTTTTGGATAATCTTTCTTGAAAATAAACTGTTTTTCTTTCTTTTCTTTCTGTCTATTCATATCACATTGTCCATCACGCAAGCTTGTGAAAAGGGGACCCATAAGGAATGGACCAGGGAGTGGACCACGCACCAGGCAAACTATGCAAATGAAAGGCTGTTGATAGATGTTAGTTGGCAAATACATTTTGGAGAAATCACTTGTTTTTAGCTGCGCTCTTGGTTAGTGAGGTGCTAGGAGATTTGAATAACTTTCCTGGTTTTCTGGTCATTACGTTTGTAAAGCGTGGCTGTTAGTTGCGTGCATTGTACCTCACTGATTTATGCCCACGTCGAAATATATGAACAATTTTTTACCATTGATCCTTCATGGGACTGAAATCTAGTCAGGAATTTCATCGTTGCTGCCTCTAAATTCTCAACGAAGCTGAGCATCACTAAAGGATTTGATAGACTGTTTAGTCGATTTGTCTTATTTTCAGCATCATATACTGTAAAATTTCGAGGCAGACATTGGTGAAGAAGTTGCCTCTAGCTGGACCAGGATGAGAAAACTCTCACCTTTCTCCTTAGAGTGGATCAAGACGTTGATGATGAGTTGATTCTTGTCACGCTAGGAGAAGAGAGCTTCATTCTGCGCCTTTTACAGCGAGGCGGTCCGTTGACATCGCCAAGGAGCAGCGAGGTATCGCGTTTTTGCTTGCTCTAAGCCTGGGGTTGTGACTATTGAACCAAGCTGCAGAGAAAAATAGGAGCAATGATTCTTAACCTTGGAATTGCTGCGATGACTGCTGAGTGAAGAGTAAGTGAATATTCTCGAGCAATGACATGCAACCTGCTAGGCCGAGGGTGCTTCTCAAACAGGCTTCGCTCTGGAAATAGCTGGAGAGCAGCTGATGCTCTCATTTAGTGGTCAAAGAGGGCATCCCGGTACACGACATTCGCACGACTAGATCACATATCAAGTTACTGAGAAAGCACCAGGCTAGAGCCTGGTGCAAGCTCATTGGTCCGCGCGTGTGGGCGACTCGATGCGGGCTGTTCGTATGAATGGCTTGAGGTCTGGTTTTAGCGGCGAGGCCCTATAGTCACTACACACACTCCTCAATTGCTTCCTCAGATGTTCTCTTTAAGTTCCACATTAAGCAAAAAAGCAAAGAAAAATATAAAGATAAGAAAGAAAAACAGATTATTTCCAATAAAGATGATGCAAAAATATCATTGGTTTTTAAAATATCTTATCGTAAAGATCCTCACTTGAAATACACACATGGGTGTCGTAATACCCATGTCAATTGTCGAAAAATATGATTGTGGGAATAGTTCAGAAAATGTATTCCCTTTGATCGCGTAATTTAGGCTTTATGAAACATATGAATACAAGTTGACTAAAAATATGTAACACCAGTGACACTGTATCGTTGAAAACACTCTTATTAGTGCGCACTTGCACTTAAATACGAGCCAAGGAACTCCTAAGCTGAGGAATCACACCTACGTACCAGCTATAATGCTAATTAAAGAGCTCGGAGATAATAAAATATTTTATCAGGATACTAATTTAGATTTTCCAAGACACAAAAAAGAGTTCAATGGAAAATTTCAAAAAAAGTAAAAAATTTATTCCATGGCAGTTGTGAAAAAATGTTTTTTTTAAGCGTTGATTCCAAAAATAGAAGGAAAGTTATTCCAAAACAATTGAGACATGAAATGTTGTCGCAAATCCAGCCTTGCTCCTTACTAAAGTCCCGTGCAAGACAGCCCATATCTTGCATAATTAGGGACTAGGTCTGCTTGTATAACAAACTGGCCTAAAAAGTAAGAACGCTGACTATTTATGACAAGCGGGGCAATGGTGGGAGTTCTTCACTTTCCTGGCGACCTTAATAACCTTGGACATGCATAAAATGTTCGTTTGTCTTTACGAGCGAATC
>JACJUY010002436.1:84600-107838 GCA_014220935.1 Platorchestia sp. MABIK | reverse complement strand
GGTAACAGGAGGCGAGGTAACAGGAGGCGAGGTAACAGGAGGCGTGGTAACAGGAGGCGTGGTAACAGGAGGCGAGGTAACAGGAGGCGAGGTAATAGGAGGCATTAGTGAGACGTTAAATAGGACTACCCTCTATCTTATTTTCTGCCATCAAAAAAAGTCGGTCATCAAAAAGAATTTGTCTTAAAAAAAGAGTTCGCAATCAAAAAAGTTTGTTATAAAAAAGTTTTCAATGAAAAAAAGAGTTTGCCATGAAAAAAAGTTAACCATCAAAACAAGTTTACCATAAAATTGTTTCTTATAAAAAGAGTTTTCCATCAAGAAAAGAGTTTGCCATCAAGAAAAGAGTTTTCCATCAAGAAAAGAGTTTTCCATCAAGAAAAGAGTTTGCCATCAAGAAAAGAGTTTGCCATCAAGAAAAGAGCTTTCCATCAAGAAAAGAGTTTTCCATCAAGAAAAGAGTTTGCCATCAAGAAAAGAGTTTTCCATCAAGAAAAGAGTTTTCCATCAAAAAAAGAGTTTGCCATCAAGAAAAGAATTTTCCATCAAAAAAAGAGTTTGCCATCAAGAAAAGAGTTTGCCATCAAGAAAAGAGTTTGCCATCAAGAAAAGAATTTTCCATCAAAAAAAGAGTTTGCCATCAAGAAAAGAGTTTGCCATCAAGAAAAGAGTTTGCCATCAAAAAAAGAGTTTGCCATCAAAAAAGTGTCATCAAAAAATGAGTTTGCCGTGAAAAAAGTTTGTTATAAACAAATAGTTTGTCATCAAAAAAATTCGTCATCAAAAAAAGTGTTATGAAAATTTTTGCTATGAAGAAAGACTCCACTCACCGCCAGGGCAGGCCATGACCTCAACGTAGTGGTAGAGGCTCTTGCCTCGCTTGACTTTCTGGACGATGTTCTGCAGGTTGCGGAAGCCGTACGCCCGACACACTCTCACCACCTCCTCTCCCCCCACCGTCAGGCTCGCCTCCTGCAAGTCCGCGTTCCTGCCCACACAACACCACACCGTGATACACTTTGCTCACCTGACAATCTATCTTTGTGATTCTATTATTAACATTGCAATACGACATGGAGCTAAAAGTTGCTGACTTGAGAAGTTATCTTTGTAACTCTATTACTATCATTACTATGAAAAAAGGTGCTAGAATTTGCTGATCTGACAAGTTATCTTTGCAACTCGACAGCTATCATTACCACGCCTCATGTTACCATGACGACAGCTATCATTAGCTAGAACTTGCTGACTAGCACGATTGAGGACACGATTTTAATCCTGGTTATTAAAGATGTAATTCTCAAAATTGGACGACCGATTCTCGACATCAAAGGCCCGATTCTCGACATCGAAGGCCCGATTCTCGACCAAAGGCCCGATTCTCGACTTCAAAGGCCCGATTCTCGACATCAAAGGCCCGATTCTCGACATCAAAGGCCCGATTCTCGACATCAAAGGCCCGATTCTCGACATCAAAGGCCCGATTCTCGATATTAAAGGCCCGATTCTCGACATTAAAAGCAAAATATTCGACACCGAATGCACGACCTCAGACACAGAGAACAGAGAACACAGTTCGCCCATTCATCTCCCGTCCGCTACCTGAGCGTCTTCCACTGGACGTGCGTGAGCTCGACGTTGTACACGGAGGAGGCCATGTAGCGCAGCACGAAGTCGGCGTAGCCACCTGCACTGGAGCCGTCGTGGGACATGAGCTGACCTGAGCTCAGCAGCTCACTCAGCTCCACCGCAGACACCGCGCCCAGGTCTCTGCTCTCTTCTGACAGCATCTGCTCCACCTCCACTGCACAGGGATCAATTTATGTAGCACTAAGGTAGGAGTTAAAAATAAATGGAAATATATGAGAAATGTTCAGTGTACAACCAGGGTTGGCACACAAAACAGATGAAAAGTATTTGAGAAGTATTCAGAAAATAAACAGGGTTGGCATTAAAACCAAGCTAAACAGGAAAAGAAAAAGCAGACACCCAGCGTTACCACTGCAACCTGAACAAAGCGCCAGGGTTGGGGTTAAAGCCTGGACAGATATCCAGAGTTGGCGTTAAACCCCAGAAAAACACAGATTTGGCGTTTAAACACGGACAAAAAACCAGGGTTAGCGATAAAACCCCGACAAAAAACAGGGTTGGCGTTAAAACACGGACAGAAAACAATGGTTGGCGCTAAAACCTGAACAAAACCCAGGGTTGGCGTTAAAACCTGAACAAAACCCAGGGTTAACATTAAAGCTCAAACAAACAGCCAATAAAAAATACTCAGCATACAAAAAAGGTTAGTATCGGTATGGGCCAAAAAAATGGTATTGGTACATCACTAATAAAGTTATGCTTTATAATTCAATACTTTGAGGTCCAGCAAAATAAATGTATGCCTCATAATTCTTTATTTTGAGGTACGGTAAAATAAATTTATGCCTCATAATTCATTACTTTGAGGTACAGCTAAATTAAATCTAAAATTTTCCCGTGCAGCACCATTTAATTCAGAAAACAGAGACCTCAAGGTAAATATCATCTCCCAGGAGGTGTATCACAATAATATAACTTTTTTTATAAATTATCAATTACGTTCTCACGACCCTAGATGCCATGCAAACTCCCACACATGTTAATTTTTTTAAATTGTAGATAACGTTTTCACGACCCTAGATGCCATACACACTCACTAGCGGTAATGACGCAGTCCACGTCTTTGGTCTGTGTGAGCTCGTCAGCAAACTGTGCCCGGGACGCCTCCAACTTCTTGTCGAAGCAGGGCATGACTGTCACGTGATACACCTGCCCACGTGAGGGGGACATTCCTATCAAGTTGGTGCTGCCCACTTATGCTAAGATTTCTTCAATACTTGTTGACTAACACACCCTATTGTAGAAAATGAGGGCACGACTCTAGATAATGAGGGCACAATAACAAGGTATGAGTAGTGATAGAATTGAAGACAAGATAAATGCTGCTACATAGAACTGGAAAACAATTTTTTTTGCAACTTGCTACATGCCATCAGTATTGATGCAACCACGACATTTGTTCAATGTTGAACTTGAAATTACTTTAGTTCCAAAACAGATGAAATGATGAAATTATTGATCCAAAAATTAATGAGTGAAATGATTAACGAAACAATGTTATATTCCCGTCGACCTGCTGCATACCATTTTATCTCTGCTTTTTAAACGCCGGATAATTAAAGCCGCGACAAAATGACGGTTGCCCTCAGACAAGCCCGGCACTCATTACACAAGAAAGAAAAGAAAGAAACAGGGCTGGGAATGCTGGGGATTGAACCCTCGACCCTTCTCTTTGTGGCCGGGAATTTCCACTCTGGTTCAATAAGGACTACGTCAGGACTGCTAGCCACATATAAATGCCGCCAGGCGATTGTCTGTGAATCACATCAAGTAAATATTTCCTAAGTATTTGATAGTCTCTTTTCCACACTTTCATGATCATCTTTTCAATGCTGTATAGTAGTGGCATGTATATTAAACATTCAGGAATTTTCAATCGTTTATTGAAATACAGTTAAGTTCATTAGAAGGGATTTCACTTTTATTTAGAAGTTCTTTTGACAAGTTGATAATTGGCTTGGAAGTACATGTAATAACAGAAACCTGTATTCGCACTTAACAAAAAACGCCGGGTTGATTCAACAAACTTGAGGGCACTAGAGCACGAAGGCTTAAAACGGAAACAACCCGCAAGCGAACAGTGCAAATACCGCCAAGATACTGGTACCAGAACGTGTGACAGGTAATGCACGGCAAATGAGTTCAGGGTGACTATATCAATACTAGAGTCACCAGCATACAAAGTTTACCACTTGCGCGGCACCAACTCTCCACGCTGCCCACTAACTCCTGACTGGCGCTCGTCTCCGTCCGACGTTCGTCGCGTGCGATTCTCAGTAATAGTCAAAATTAAATCGCTCTGTGCCAAGTTAAAATTTCTTGCTCACATATGGAAATCTGAGTTTTCTTAATTAATAAATAATGTATGTGTTTGCAAAAGCACTACCCTTATTGGGTACGACTTCCGACGATAGCTATGGTACATCAATGAAAAGAAGAAATATTTTAAATTCCATAAAACTAGTTGTTCAAAATGAATACCAAATTCAATAATCAAGCATAGTGAAGGAAATCAAGAAGCCCCACAAAATTATTGGGGCAAAAATTGTAAAATTAGGAGTGCAGAGGCAGGCCCCGTAAAATTACGAGTGCAGAGGCAGGCCCCGTAAAATTACGAGAGCAGAGGCAGGCCCCGTAAAATTACGAGAGCAGAGGCAGGCCCCGTAAAATTACGAGAGCAGAGGGAGGCCCCGTAAAATTACGAGAGCAGAGGCAGGTCCTGTAAAATTATTTGTGCAAAGATCCTGTAAAATCATGGGTGCAAAGGCCCCTAAAATAATGAGTGGAGAAGGTCTATAACAAATGAGTACTGTACCTTGTGAGGGTCCTTGCCAGCAGCGGGCGCCCACAGCCCCTTGACCAGGACGCCCATCACCTGCTGGGGGCTGCGTATGGCGCTGATGTGGTCCAGCACCTGCTGTGTCTGTGTCTTCTCTGCATAGCATATCCAGCCTACGCAAAAATGAGGGTTTTACCTAAATGTTTTTTAATTTATTGTTATTAAGGAGAGAATGCTTTGGGAAATGATTGAATTTTTTATCTTCGGTTTTTTACGTTATTCGATAGTCTCACCTGCATCTTGTGCAAGTTTGAGCACATTTGGCTGAACATATATGGGGGCATTAGTGGGGCTCGTGCAAGCTATGCGTTAGTTTCACTTTTTTTCAGTTGGCTTTTTTACGATTGTGAGTTATCAACATTGAAATTTTAATAACTTTTGCACTACTCAATGCACGAACTAGATTTTAGTTTCATTCGACGCAGTTTCAGTTTTTCGAATTTTGATATTAGAAAAAAATTTAAAAAAAATTTAATTTGTACCAAAATTTTCATCAAAAACCCCGCAAACTTTGCAGTGTAACTCGACTTGGAAATCAAAAATTGAAAAAACTGACAGCCACATTTGTGGAAAATTTATTCCTCCGTCGAATGAGACTAAAATCAAGCTTGTGCGTTGAATATTTTCTGAGCTATTAGACTTGCAAAAAGGGTCTCAAAATCGTTTATTTAAAAAAAAAAATTTCCAAATCAAAACTCGAAAATTTTATACAAACAAAATGTGTTTTAAGTTCGTATTTACATCAGCATGCTAAGTTTTATTAACCTAGTTCCATAGGGGAGAATTTTGCATCTATCGCAGCTTTATCCCCTAAAAATGTCATTTCATTTGCTGTTTTTAAAATGTTCAACTAAATGTTATTTAAAATGCTATTCAATTAAATTTTCTCTAAAATGTTATTCAATCTAATGTTGTATAAAATGCTTTTCAATTTAATTTTCTTCAATGTCATTGAATTTAATGTTGTTTAAAATGTTATTCAACTTAAAGCATTTAAAATGTTATTGAATTTGATGTTGTTTAAAACGTCGTTCAATTCAATGTTATACAATACATAGTTGTATCCTCCTAAGGAGCACTCCAGTCCTCACATCACCCGAGTCATCAAATCACCCGAGTCACCCCAGTTCCCCACCAGGGCACGCAGAGCAGATGAGGGGCAGTGACGTAGGGTCCGCAGAAAACTTGCCAGCGAACTCCTTGGCCACCTCAAGCAGCACCACCGACCGCGCTAGGTTGGTGTCCCACGTCGCCACGGCACCCAGCTCGCGGAAGTAACCTAGTTTTGAAGGTTCAGCATTACCAGTTAAGTCACACAAATGGCTATGAAAAGCTACGTAAATTTCACGGTAGAAGAAACAAGGTAGAGTCAAACCAGTATTTTTTTTTCGTTGACCGTATCACAATGCTGACGTCGTGGCGTGGAACCAATAGCAGCGCTCAGATTGCATCTGGCAACACTGCGGGCCCTAAATCTAGCACCACTATTGGCCTAACAACATGTCGCACAATGGTGACGTCATCCAGTGTGTTTTAAATGAAGCCTTTCTGTTGGCTGGCCGAACAAGAGATGTTCTTTTCTTGTGGAAATGACTTTACCTTGTTTCCTTTACCATGGTAAACTTCCAGGTGTCTCCATCAGTGCAATTATAAGCGCTCTGTGGGTTCATTTTTTTCTGGTTTATTACTTGTGTTTACGTGCATCATCAAACTTAGTTTAACGCAACAAAGAGAATGTGCTTTTTTATGTCTTTCTCTCAATCATTTATTGCAACAATTGGCATGGGTATTACGATTCCTAAGAGTGTATATCAACGAAGGATATTAATATTAAGACATTCATGTCCATGTCCTAGGTGTACCCACTATGCTCTCTATATAGTATGACTTCCACAGACATGAACGTTGTAGGCATGCATGCATTTAACCGTTTAACCGAAAAGTGGACTTTTCGGTACGCTTTCGATATAGTTTTTTTTGTTAAATTTGGTCCCTAGTGTGTTCTTAGGAGTTCACTGCCGAATCCCAGCTCCTTCCTTATTCTATCTAATGTCGGTCACTACCTGATGCCAGCGTAAGTCTAATGATGTAGGTTATTATAACGGTAACATGAGTAGAAAAATGCTGAAGTTAAAGGGTTAAAACTTTGGCTGCATCGTGAGCCACCGGTGGTACACCGAGAGAATTTTCATAATGCTGCTGATCGGCCAGTAGTCAAAAACTAATTTTTCATAAATACTTAATGAAAACTGAATGAAGGCGTGATCCAGTTAATGTTTGCTATTTATAACATTATTTACGACAATTGGCTTTCAATTTGGGTTGAACAATCAACTTCAGTTTTACCTGCCGCACTCAAAGGGTTACTCTACGTTAATTTAGAGCACACAAAGCCCAAGTACCAACCTGCTAGTCTGAGAGCACACTCTGCAGGCGGCAGCCTGTACTTGTGTGCGAGCGAGAGCACTGCCTGGGGGCACACGGACACCACCACAGCCTTGTCCGGGTCTGCCAGCGCTCTGTCACGGAAATGGTAATTAATCTATCACATTTTCCTCTCTCTTCATTTTTTATTGCTTTGACAGCTAAATATTTTTGTTAATTAATACATCACTTGTGACTTTCTTATTTGTCTGTCGGCAGGGAAATTTTTTTGGTTATTAATCCATCACTTGTGACGTGATTGCATATTTGTTTGTTTGGTTGGTGTCCTCGTCACTACCCTCACCTCACCCTGTAGACTGGATACCAGAACACCAAATAATTAATGATGGTAAATCTCTATTGTGGAAAGATGAATTGTTTGAAGAGACAAAATTAAATAATATGTTATTCTTTTAGAAAAACGGAATTGAAAAGCAGAAAGAGACGCATTAGAGAGGTTTAAGAAGCTTGGTGAAAATACCCACAATTGTCTTTTCTACTTATTTGAGAAACATGTTCATTGTTCATCTAAAAACATAGATCAAAAATAAATTATAGCCCAATCTTCAAAAAATCTGTCATCCATTCTTAACGGCGAGGGTAACGGAGTAATAATTTAAATTCAAGACTTTGAGAAAGAATTCGAATAACCACACAAAACAAAACGTCAAAGACTTACCAACAAACCCGCTTAGCTGGGAGCGAAGTGTGTCGCAGGAAAAATTCATCTAATGCAACCCTAAAATGATGGCATCCAAGATACACTAGCGAACAGCCATCGAGTCGCGCACATCTCCCATTCTGCTGCTCCTCCTGTCACCTCAACCAAGGTGTCTCCACCACAACCAAGGTGTCTCCGCCACAACCAAGGTGTCTCCTCACCTAACCAAGGTGTCTCCACCACAACCAAGGTGTCTCCGCCACAACCAAGGTGTCTCCACCACAACCAAGGTGTCTCCACCACAACCAAGGTCTCTCCTCACCTCAACCAAGGTGTCTCCACCACAACCAAGGCTTCCTTCACATTTCCCCCTCACTCACGCCCGCAGCTGCAGGTGACTCTGCTGCTCGACGAGCACCACCTCAGCTGAGGTGACGCAGCCGCTGCAGGCCAGGCAGTCACTGAGGCTGATGGTCGCCTTCTGGGGCACTGGAGCGCTGCTACCCTGAGGCACACACACACACACATACCGGTATTGACATCGTTCTTGGTACGTGCATCAGTTAACTCCCATCCTGCCTCGATTCTTCTATTCAGAAGCCATCCTATCCTGCCTTTATTCGTTTCTTCACAAACCATCCCATTCTGCCTTTATTCGTTTATTCACAAGCCATCCTATTCTGCCTTTATTCATTTATTCTCAAACATTTTATCCTGCCTTTATTCGTTTATTCACAAACCATCCCATTCTGCCTTTATTCGTTTATTCACAAACCATCCTATTCTGCCTTTATTCGTCTATTCTCAAACATCTTATCCTGCCTTTATTCGTTTATTCACAAACCATCCTATCCTGCCTTTATTCGTTTATTCACAAACCATCCTATCCTGCCTTTATTCGTTTATTCAAAAGCCATCCTATCCTGCCTTTATTCATAAACTAAGTAGTGTAGCGTCACACTCTGGTGTGTACTTGTATCGTTTTTCCTGTGTCTGCTGAGTAGCATTAAAAAATGTGACTGAGAGTAGTAAATAAGTAGAAAATAATATCTAATCCTCCCCGCCAAAGCGTCAAGGTGCAATTGATAAAACTTAGTTGCACCTGAAACAAAAGCACAAAACACATGCGTCAGTCGAAGGATAAATACATTTTATGGGGACCAAGCTACATAGACAGCCAGGGCCGCAACTCACAGGGCCCGAGGCAGCATCGTCATCGAAGCGTATGACGCCCCTGGCGCTGGGTGCTGGCGGTGCCGCTGCGGGGGCTGTCGTCACCGGCTTGATGCACTCCTGGACGCACACATCATTGAATGTAGGGTTACAACTGTATATTGACAAGTGCCTTTTACGTAGAGTAAATTTATGAGTTTAAATTAATTAAAAAAGGGTCGCTGCCACCAGAGACTTTAGTCTCGAAAATTAAGAGTATGATTTTAGAGGAATTTCCAGCCGTATTACGTTAGCCTCTACAATAGCCTACATCCGGCATCAACTTCGTCAAGTATGCAACGATTTGGTAGCGCTGACCGAGTGCGTTTTCCAGGCACGTTTATCTGTGTGGTTCGTGAGAGTGGAGGATAATAAGACGCATCAACCAAAGATACTCAATAGTTTACTGGTGTGAGAGGCCGGTACGGAAGATAAGAGCGAGCACGCGCTTGGCATCGGACCCAGAACAATCTCAACAAAAGACAGTGCCTTTAGCAACGCATTATGGTATTGACAACCCGCTATCTGACTCGCACTTGGTCACTACAATGTTGAAACTCGTCCCATAGAGACTTAGCTCTCGATAATGACGCCCTCAAACACAATGAAAGGAAAACACAGCCCTCGAAACAGAAATGATAACGTTGCCCTCGAAACAGCGTCTTACTCAAACAGCGTGAAGGGACACAGGTCTGCCTTCGACCAAGTCCTCGCCGATTCGCGAACAGAACCTAAGTGACTCCCTGCTCACGCGCTTCGTCCGCTCTCACTCGCCTCTTGGTCCTAAGCGACTCCTTAATGTTCTCCTCGTGAGAAACTCAGAGCCTGAACGGAATCACGACCAAGAAGGGGGTTGGGCGGGTAAGAAAGAGGTCATCGTTGAGCTGTCGCTCTGGCTTTCTCCGGTGTACCAAGGTCAATCAAAAAGGTCGACAAGGAACAAGAGTTTGTTTTCTCTCCAATAAATTTA
The DNA here is from genome assembly GCA_014220935.1 of Platorchestia sp. MABIK. Classification (NCBI taxonomy): domain Eukaryota; kingdom Metazoa; phylum Arthropoda; class Malacostraca; order Amphipoda; family Talitridae; genus Platorchestia; species Platorchestia sp. MABIK. The sequence continues at coordinate 98,082 of JACJUY010002436.1, read as the reverse complement.
TGATCGACGAACGATCATACATGCCTAGTTTTTTTTCTATGGGCGGCCTTTCTGAAGCGAAGGGCCGAGCTTTATGACCGAGCTTTAGAGTTTCTGCTTTATGACATCATAAAATTCGATCTATCTTCAGGCTCTTGCTCGTAAACGTACACCCAGCTAAAACCTAAATGTTTCCACAGCCATTAGACACACGTAATTCCTATTAGACACACCCAATTTAAGCCTTCTGCCAGTGTGAGACGGACAGAATAAATTCGTTTTATTCATCCATTTCCTCGTAAATGAAAGTGGAATGTAGCATCAATTCGAATGGCTGTTGTTGGTCATGATGAACAACAAGTAGTACTGAACATAGAGTAATTTCCATAACATGAAAAGATTAGATTAGATGTTGTTTAGGCCTCCTTAACCACAACTAAGACGTTCCAAAGAGGGGAAGGCGGAAGGCATCATTTAGTATGGAGTTAAGGGTACGCAAAATCTATGCACAAGGTGCATAGAAACAGTAAGTTGAGAAAAAAGTTCATGAAGCAAGATAAAAGTTGAAGAAGGAGTAGGTACTGAAAAACAGGACAGCAGTGAACCGAAAAATAGACGGTCCTTAATTTAACAATAAAATATTTTATTTCAATAAAAAGAAGGGTTACCTAACCCTCAGCTCAGGACCTCACATTTTCCCCCTGGGAACTCTTGAACGCAAACAGCATTTGCAAATGAAGGTGAAAAGTAGCATGAATTCGAATGACTATTGTTGGTCAAGGCGAACAATAAATACTAAAAATTGAGTAGTTTCCACGAAATCGAAATTGCTCAAAATAGGTCCTTTATTGCAACTATGAAGAAAACATTTACAGATTTTGCTTATCATGCGCAATTGAAGGAAATAGCATTTTGGGAAAAAATAAAATATTCATAGATTGCTTTCATCATTCATGAAAGATTAAATTAGTTTAAAAGCAGATAATTGAAAATTATTAGTTGATAAACAAGGGTAAAATCTTCGCGAGCATTTCCTACAAAGATGCACAGACACCCATGTCCTCGATAAACTCTACACACGCTCAGGAGATGCTGGGGTAAAGCTGCATTTATATCATTTCTCGGATCTTTTCCAGATAAGCCCCGCCACTGATGCAACACATAAGTTCACCCACTTGTAACTTTCGAAATAATGCACCTATCGACTTCAAATTACTCTCTAACGAAAGATTGAAACATTCTTTCTTTTAAGAGCAATTTGAAGTCGATAGGTGCATCAATAAAAAAATGACGATATCCAAGAGTGTTTACGATTCTTAAGAGTGTATGTCAACTAAGGATATTAATATTAAGACATTCATGTTCATGCTTTAGATGTGCCCACTATGCTCACTTTCTAGATGTACCCACTAGTGAAAGTTACAAGTGGGTGAACTTATGTGTTGCATTAGTGGCGGGGCTTATCTCGAAAAGATCCCATTTCTCTCCACACTAAAAAGAAGTTTGAGAAGCTAAATAATTTCAGCATTAGGACGCACCTGAGAAGGAGAGATGAAATCATCCAAATCTGTGAGCTTGAGAGCGCTGCTGAAGCCCGCCATGTTCACTTCTGCCTCTGCTGAGACGCGTTTACTTTAATTATCCCTATCGGTGCTCGGTGAAATTTAACAAAAGAACACTCAATAAGTAATTCAAGTTCTGAAGCACAACACTCAATAAAGATACACAAAATCCCTGATGAAAAAAACGGAACTCAATTTTATAAAGTAAAATGAATTAGATTAGATAGGTCCCTTAGTTTAATCCTCCCTAAATACACAACAAAGGTATTTAAAAGATAGTAAAGAGGAATGAGCTATTTAGTTTGAACTTGAGGGAACGCAGAATCTACGCACAAGCTGCATAGAAACAGTAAGTTCGTTAAGAAGTTTATGAAACAAGATAAAAGTTGATGCAGAAAGTAGAAGGAGCTGAAAAACAAGACAGCAGTAAACCAACAAAAAAGGTGCGTAACAAAACAAAACTAATTCCATTTCATCACAAAAAGGCCTACCAAATTTGTAGCTCAAGAAGTCACATTTTGGGTAGCTCAATGGGAGCACTAATTTCCAAAGAGACAATAGTTGTATCCCTTGCGAACCCCCTTTGAAAACAAATTAAAATGTCACGATCCTAGTCACTTCATTATTTCCTAACTCGAAGCGCAACACAAAACCTAAGCATTTTAAGCATCTCTTGAATATGCATCACCCACATGGAGACCCAGACCACCAACATTTGACCTGGTATCCGCACGTCTCAGGACCTGGCCTCTGCATAGTACCGATACTCAACACGCATCGCAAACTCTATGTTGTGTCTCGTATGCGAACATCTACAGATGAGCATACATTCAAGACGACTATAAAGCCTGGCCTACACGACGCATCAGTCAAAACACATTTGTATGTAAAATTTTTTCAAAATCGGTTTCAGAAATTTTCGGAAAACATTATGGCACAAACCACGGTGGAAGAAAATGGTAACCAGATTATCTTTACCAGGGGGAGGGGCTAAAATTTTCATGCCAGGTCTTGCTTTAAGTAAAATTTGACCGTAAAACCTCTCAGCATCAGGTGAACCCTGCAGCGTTGCCAGGTGTTTTAGGATTCATGGCAACATTTTATTCAAAAAATGTTTAAATTTAAGCATTAACACATTGACTACAATGGGTTAAACTGAAATTCACTATTCAACTAAAATTGAAAATCAAAAGTTGTTGGCATTTTTATAGATGTCAAACATTAACTGGATCCATTAAATACCATTTATTTTGAAAGATGGTTAAAATTTTTCCAACGACCCATCAACAGGCTGTTCCACAGCAGGAAGAACTTAACCCAACCCATCAATGGGTCGTATCGCAAGCGTCTTAAGACATACAAAAATAACCATCACAAGCGTTCACTGCTCAGGAGCCCAGAGATCGCAGTTGAGTTCTCTTAGACGCCGCCTCTACGCAGGCTCGGCGTCCCCCTTGAGGTTATTCTGCTTTATTTCGAGTTCAAAGCTAACATCGACGAAGCTAGTTTGATTTCCTCATTAAGAAATTGATCTTTTTATGTTATTTATTGCGTTTTCAGGGGACATGAAGGCAATACTGTAACGTGATATGGCTGTAGCTACTAATTAGAAGTAAAATTTTTTTAGAAGTAAAATTTTTTTAGAAGTAAAATTTTAGAAGTAAATTTAGAAGTAAAGTAAAACTCTTAGAAGTAAAATTTTAGGGTATCATAGGAGTATCATGAGTACCATACTGAAAGCGTTAAACCTGAGGATGCGGCAATTTGACCCGAGGGCCTGAGGTACTAGTGGCAATTTGACCCGATTCAACAGCAGCAATTAGTGACACCCTTCCATGGAAAAGGAGTAACTAGCTCTACCTACATTTGAACATTGTACTAAATTTCAGTCATATCATAAACTAGATAGAACTTGCTAAAAAAGCATAGCTTTTCATAAATGCAATCATGAAATGAGGTTAAACAAATCACATCATGAAAGAGACAGAACATTATTTAAGACGTCTCAGAAATTTTCAAGCTACAGTGCGGCACTAACCACGGTAAAAGGAAACAGCATACATAAAGAAAGCAAATTTAATGTAGTTAATATGAATAAATTAAAGAAGTCAAGTGTATTCTCCAAGAACAATCGCAATAATATTAGCTAATAGTTAACGAGGTAGAGCAAATATTTCACCAACCTCCTCTGTGCCACATCCACTATTCAAAATTGTAATACATTTAAAAATAGGATATAAAGTTGCACGTAATTTTCAACTCGTATAGTAATTCAAACTTTTAAGACAGAATATCATATGAAATTTTCAAGTTACAAGGCAATATAGAAAAATTGAAACAAAGTATTTTTGATCAATCAGAAGCAAACCACATGCCATCATATAAACTACTTGAGAAAAGTACGCGAACTTTCTGTAAAGCATTCAAATTTCAGAATAGATAAGTTTCATTTCAACAGCTCTTTTAAGAGGAAGGCACCATTTAGTATGGGATCAAAGGAACGGGGAACCTATGCACAAAGTATGTTCACACACAAGATACCCTGCGCATAGAGACGGTAAGCTAGGAAACAAGTTTATGGAACAAGATTAAAGTTGAAGAAGAAAATAGTGGTAGTCGGTGAAAAAACAGGAGAGCAGTAAACCAAGGAAAGATTGACCATAACAAAACAAAAACAATTCCAAATCAACAATACAAAGGCCTACCTTAACTTCAGCTTAGAACCTCACACCTTCTTTTAAGACAGAACTAGAGACAAACGTTAAATCGCTTACACTAGAAGTTCCTGCAATCAAATAGGTACAAAAGAACATCTCTAGTGCTTTGGTTGCATTTAACTTAGAATAAAGATAGCTGCTGCATATATAACATTGCATGCTCAAGCAGAATCACTCTGTGATTCCATCACGTGGTTGAACTTTTAAGAACATTTGAGAAAAGCCGGGTTCACTTAAAAAGTTTAACCCGTTGCAAAAACTTAATATCTTAATACCATCTATGACAGGTACAGGCTAAAGTTTTTTCAACTGGCATGACAATGAAACACTAGAACAATGAGTTTAAATTCTGATGTACGCATGCCAATAATTATTGCATAGCTAATTGTGCAGATGAGAGCAATTCTCCCTCAATTCACATGGGCATGTCCTATCTCCACGGGTATGCCATTAGTATAAAACAAGAACCTGACACAAAATACAGATTGGTTTGCTTGCCTAGTATATGAATTTTGGTAAATAACTTAAAATGTTGACGCCGGACTCGTGAATATAGCATCATTGTAATGCAGGGCAGGGGTTTTCACAATACAATCAAAGTTTCTGTAAATTAATTGAGAATATAACTGGACTTCACAACAGATAGACCTGAGGTCAACTCATGGTAGAGGAAACAAGGTAGGGTCATACCAGTCTTTTTTCCGTCGACTGTATGGGTTTGGTGACGTCACGGCAACGAACCAATAGCAGCGCTCATATTGCTTCTGGTAGCACTGCTACCCCTAAATCCGTCTCCACCATTGGCCTAACGTTACTGCGTTTTGGTGACGTCATAAAATTTGTTTGAAATAATGCCTTTCTATTGGCTACCCGAAAAAGAGGAGATGTATTTTCCCCCATAGAAATGACCCTACCTTGTTTCCTCTACCGTGGTTCAACTGCAGGTAAAATTAGATGATTTCGGCGTAACGAGAATAAGAGGAGAAAAGTTTCAAAATTTTGAAATCGGAGAGTTCATCCTTAACAGCCCACAAAAATAATTTTACAAGAAAACAGTCATTGTTTGTCTGCTGAATTTATACCTTCAAGTAGATTTTGAAGTTCATAGCCATTTGGTAGTTCCTTCTTCATTCCGATATCGGAGACAACCTAGTGCCAGCGGCAGTCTAACGAACGACTGTCGTTGCATTAACGGGCAATCCGAGTACAAAATCTACATAATTGAAAATTAATCAAAATAATCCTCAATATCCACGTCAGGGTCCAACAGATCCTCCCCATAGCTGCTGAGGTCCATTTGGTTGAGGATGAGGTTCTCAAAGGTCTCCTCGAGGTCTGTTTCACCGACCAGCAGCGCTCCCTGCATCCTGCCGCCCTTCAGCACAACCTTAATGTACTCCATGCCTGCAACGGGTCAAGCATCTTACACTAGGTTCAGTGTTAGCAAGTAGCAGACTTGTGTAAATGCCTGCAACGGGTCAAGCATCTTACGCTAGGTTCTGTGTTAGCAAGTAGCAGACTTGTGTAAATGCCTGCAACGGGTCAAGCATCTTACGCTAGGTTCTGTGTTAGCAAGTAGCAGACTAGTGTAAATGCCTGCAACGGGTCAAGCATCTTGCACTCGGTACAATGCTCTGAAAATTATAAATCCTTTTACACTAGGTACACTTATAAGTAGCAGAATATTGGTCACGGGCTGCAAATTAGAAATGCTCTCACACTGGGTACAATGTTCTGAAAATTATAAATCCCCTTGTTACACTAGATACAGTGTTATCAAGTAGCAGACTAATTTTCATGGATGCAAATGATAAATGCTCTTTGACTAGGTACAATGTTTTCACGTAGCAAACTATTGTACATGCTTGTAAATTATAAATGCTCTTTCACAGGGTACCATGTTATCAAGTAGCAGACTAATGTAAATGCCTGCAAGGTGTGAATCCTCTTTCACAAGGCCCAATGTTACCCAGTAGCAGACTAATTCTCATGCCTGCAAATTATAAGTGCTTTTTCACTAGGTACAATGTTATCAAGTAACAGATTAATTTTCATGCCTGGAATTTGTAAATCCTCTTACACTAGGTACAACGTTATTAAGTACCAGCAAATACTTGACGAGCCCAAAGGACAGAGCTCTGACATTACAACCAAAGAAGAAAAAAAGAAATAAATTCTTTTCCATAAATAATTCATTTTCAAGGACCTTGTGAGTCAGATGAGGGTACAAGTAATAAAAGGGTATTTAGAAATAATCTCATAATGATACTAGTTTATTTCAGCATGATGTCACACGTGAAAATAAACGAAGAACTAATATATTATTTATTTCAGCTTGCTGCCATCACGTTTACACTCCACCATTCAAGTGTCTCTCACAAACAGCTACCTCACACCAAAATCTCGTGATAATCTCTACAGACATTTGCCTTCCTACAGAAACCATCCCACGCGTTTATTTCTGCTAGCGCGGTATGTACATCTTGTATGGATTGCACTTCTGGTTATCCAGAGGTGAACTTGCAGCATTGCGTAGTTATTTATGTTAGTAAATTGCAGGTCATCGTGATAGCACACTGCACATTTTCTTGTGATGCCTCGGGTCACCCTGAGGAGCATTTGACGCATTGGCCATTGCGTTGTTACTTATGTTAGTAAATGAAAGTAAATTATCATGGCATAATGCCCATTTTCTAGTGATACCTCGGGTCATCCTGAGGAGTATCTCATACTGCCCGTCAAGCTTCTGTCCGTTATAGAGCCCCAGCATGACGACCTTGTGCCCGAAGAACTTGGTGGCGTGTGTGAAAAGCTCAAAGCAGAAGTCCTGGTAGATGCGCTCGCCTGACAGGGAGGACCACATGCACTTGGCTGCATAGGAGCCCATCTGGCGGGCCTGTGTCCACAGCCGCATCTGGGGGGAATAGTAACTGCGTGTAGAGGCTCTGATTCGCAGCATTTCTCACATCAAAATATGATACTCTAAAATATGTTGCAGAATATTTGTTGCAAAACAACAACCGTTTACAGATTCACATGGAATAACGCAAAACATACAGAACGGCCCACACAAAATTGTTAATACATTTTTCCCGCAGCTGTGGAGCAATGCAAAATGTAGAGAAGAGCTGATATAAAATAGGTAAAAATTTCACTCAATGCCGTAAAGTAATTTCAAATGCACAATGAAGCAACACTGCATAAATTTACCCAAAGCCATAAAGTAATGTCAAGAGTATAATGTAGCTAACACGGCTTTTACTGGAACACTGGAACACTCGACTACTGAAACTCTATATTTGGCAGTTTATAAAAGACATTTTGATGTTTCAAACATCATCTCTGGGCAGAAAACCTTGGTGAAGATAATGTTTGAAACATAGAAATGTTGCTTTTTATAAACTGACAGATATAGAATTATAGTAATCGAGTGTTTTGGTAAAAACAATAACTGATTTTCTTAGTATTTTAACACGTAAAGAACTCAACCAGTTTTGCAAAGTTGAAAAGATGGAAAAGAAGCTATCTTGAGTAACAGTGCATAAATTTACCCAATGCTGTAAAATAATGGCAAGTGTACAATGATTGATTGATTTTAAGAAAGTTTAAGCCTCTTTTTACCACAACAAAGATGTTCAAAGAGAGGAAGAATGAAGGTACCATTTAGTATAGAGTTGAAGGAGCGTAGAATCTACGCACAAGGCGCATAAAAACAATTAGCTAAGAAAGAAGTTCATGAAACATGATAAAACTTGAAGAAGAAAGTAATAGGTGCTGAAAAACCGGACAGCAGAGAACCAAAAAAAAGATGGTCTGCGAACAAAAAACCTATTCTATAACAACAAAAAGAAGGCCTACCTTACATTTAGCTCAGGACCTCACATAATCTCCCTGAGAGCGCTTATTCCCATAGATGCAATAGTTGTATCCCCCTGAGGGGTGGCAAGTGTACAATGAAGGTAACTTGAGTAACAGTGAATAAATTTACCTGATGCCAGTGAGCAGCCCATTGCCAGGCTGGGGTGCACACGTCTCCTGCAGCGTACACGTCAGGCACTGACGTCTGCATGTCTTCCCCCACACACACCCCTCCATCACCAGTAAATTTGAAGCCATCACTCTCTGAAGGAAAATACTAAATCATTTCATCAAGCAAACCAACACTGTAAAATTCTTCCCACCAACTTCCTCTTGTTCCTTGCAATAAGGACAATGCAATTCATTCTTTTCCACGCACACCCCTCCGTCACTAGCAAACTTGAAATCGCCACTCTCCGATGAAAATTTTAACTTACTACATCAAGCAAAAGAACACTGTAAAATGTTTATAGTCAACTTCTCTTTCTTCTCCACAAGGAAAACAATGCAATTAATTCTTTTCAACCAGCTTTTGGTATAGACATGTTTATTCTCAATCCATACGCTAAATTTAACAATGCATAATTTTGAAAGCATTGTTCCTCTGGTTATCTTGATGATTTGTCTGTTAGCAATGAAAGTAATTTCACCATCTATAAAGAAGGCAGATCCACAATTGCTGAAGGATTTCGAAAGTGAATGAGAAATGAAAACAATTGAAATACTTCACAAATACTTGGCAATAATTCATAACTACTTCCATTTATTTCTCTCACTAATTAATGAGTTCTAATGAAATGCAGGATAGGTGAAGATTCAATTAATTAATTAGAATTGATGTGCAGTGATGACTTCTAATTTCCACCTACGTATTATCCCAAATAATAACAATAAAGCTTTGCATTCAAAGCATTCAGATACTTCAGTATGAATCTAGCATTAATTTGCTGTGTAGTGAAGTACTAAAATATGAATTAATTTTCATTAGGCAAATATTTTAAGTATTCAGACACTTCAGTACAAAGAAAACATTAATTTGAGTCTGCAAAACAGCTTTTATGAAAGTAGAGCTCACCCTTTAAGAGGCTGGTGCTGGGAGTGACACCAATGGCAGACACAACAAAGTCACAGCCGTAGATAAGCCCATTGCTCAGCTCCACGTACACTGGCCATTGTTCTTCCTTTCCTTCAAAATAAAACATTATTCTCCATTAGCATAGTGTTTGACAGGGGAATTCTTAAAATTATCATGAGAAACAGACTTACAAAAAAATTTAAGTTTGAGCACAAGTATACACAAACTTCCAACTTCTTATCTAAAAGTTGACTATTTTAAATCATCTATAAAAAAGGTCTTCATCAAAGATTACTTACCTAATTCTTTTGTGAAGTGAGGATTAGCAGAAGAAATTGTTTTTTACAGAACACAAATATCATATTAATTAAAAATGAAAGGAAAAAAAGAAAGAAAAAATGAACAAATAATCCAACCTTGCACACAAAAACCTAAATTTCAGAGTTAAATTTTTTTGTCAGAACATCTAAATTTTAATAGTTAATCCACTAACATTATGAGTAGGACTCTTACAGCAAGGTGAAGAAATGTAATTTAGTTAAATTCAATAGTTCCTCAATTATAAAAACACATACAAAACTACAATGCCCATGGCAGAGTTCTACTGCAATTAAATTAAATGTTTTAAATACAACCTAAAACTACATTCCCAAAGAAGAAGTTTCATTTCTGAGAAACTGAATTATCACTAAGCTTTATGAAAACACCTTGCCCATTTTGGAATTTTATTCATGAAAAATTTAATGATTACCATGCTACACAAGATTAGCTTGCCAAACATGGAGTTTTATTTTAGTTAAATTTAATAGTTTCTCTTACATAAAACTTTCTCTTACATACTACATGAAATTACCTAACTCAGCATGAATTCTTCTTTAGGTAAACTAATAGAATCTATGCTATACAAAACTACCTTTCCCACAGGAGTCTGTAGAGATCTTCTCTCCTTGAGTGAGTCTGGAGAGCAACTCAGGAGTGCTGTGGAGGGCAAATGGCTCGTGCAGTGACACCACCTCTACCTCCGTCACCAGCTGCACTCTCCTCCTGCGTAAAGACTCGGCATCCTTGCCTGCTCCAGACCCTCCACTCACATCCAGCCCTTCATGCCAGTCTGGACCAAGAGCACCTCCAATAACTGCCCCATCACGGCTTTCTTTGATCTGGAAATGTATTGCCATGAATGACACAGTCATATTTTAGGATGCATAAGTGGTTTGGTTACATTTGAGTATACTTTACCACAATGGAATAAAATTATTGCTGACTACATATGATCATATTTTAGTAAACATTACCACAATGTAATAAAATTATTGCTGAATACACATTGAATTAACACTGCATATGTTCACATCTTTAATGCTTATACTAAATTTTTGAAGATCTTCAACTTTGAAGAGTACTAATTCTGCTTCAACATATAACTAAATGGAAATTATTCCACTTGTATTTTTTTCTAGTATAATTTTTAGTTAATTTCCAGGCTGCAGATAAAGTTCAAGTTTTCACAAAACTACAAAATTACAACAACAAAATCCTGCTATAAATAACATTTCTATTTCAAAATAAAATGTAAATCAAATGTCATATATTTAATAAATGAGTTAATGAGAAAACCTATTAAATTTCTGAAAATTCAATGGTTTCTATACTATTTTGAACTATTTTCCCTGCCATGGTGTTATAATCAAATGAAAAACTCCTTAATGAATTAAATGAGCAATAAATGAGTTATTTTCATTCATAACTTTGCAGTTTGACACAGCAAAGAGTAACAGTGTTGCTATCCTCTCTTTTCCTTAAATCAACAATCTAATTATAAAACACATAAAACAACATGGTCAGAAGCATGGTCAGAAATTCTCAACAGTGAAGCTGCAACTAATCTTTTACTCTAACTACATGTAATAATTCTAGAGAAAATTTTCCTTGTCTGTAATGAATATTTTTAAAGAATTACCTTCTATTACCATAGAATCTATTACCAACACTCTCAGCAAATAATTTTAGAATTAAAACTCTACAGATTTTTCTCTTACTTGAATGAAAAATTTCATACTGATGATAAAAATCGAACAAAAAATTAATATAAAATAATCTGTTAAAAATCATGCACCATGAAATAAAATTGCAATGACAGTCAGGCACATTTGAGAAAATATGCAAATAACTCCTCACCTGAAGATTGTCAACTGTATACTTTTTCCGTTTAACAATGGAGCTTTCTTTTGTAGTTTTCTCTTTGGTCAACTCAGGTTTGAAAAACTCTGCAGCTCCTGGGTCAATGAATGCTGCAGTAAACCATGAGTCTTTCACAGCCCAGATAATTTCAATACCTGAAAAAGAAACAAAACTTTAGCCTAGAGAAGAAGCATCATTGTGAATACTTTATCTACAAAATATTTAGGATATAGATATTGAACATAATTTATGTAAACTTACCAAACCAATTCAAGAAACTAATTTTATAAATAAATAAAGTAACTGATTCAGTATAGGTCAAAAAGAACTTTTTGAAGAAAAAACTATACGATAATGAACTAACCTGTCACTTCATATATCATCTCCGTAGCAATGCCCCCATTGCCGACCACGACAATACGAGATGCATTTCTGATTCTCTCCTGAAATTTTTGAACAGACTCTGTGTCCCGAATGTAGAGCACATGATGGTGCTCAGGGAAGAGTTGCTTAGGAAGAGCTCCTGTACACACGCATAGCTTGTCATAGCTGATGGATTCTCCTGAGCTGAGGGTGATGCACTAAGAGGAAGAAGAAAGGACATATGGCATAAACTTGCACATAGTACAATAAAAGTGGCCAACCAAAATTACCTCAACTCTAAATAACATAACATTCTGTACCTATGAATGCTGTAAAATCACAGCATCCTTGTATATAAAAGCTGCACTTTTATGCCAATGCTGATGTTTCTCAGAGGTTTTTTCATAATTATGTAATTTGTACTGGTTTCTAATGACATACATAAATTTCACCTGAAGAATAACATGTACTATCAGTCTCAACATGCCACAAAAATTTTGCAGATAGAACATGATAGGTACTTTAACATTTGAAAATAATTGACAACTTTAGAGTAAGTAATCATATAGTGTTAAGAAACTTTCTACTTGATTGAACTGTGAAGTTTTTCCAAGGAGTACAAACAAATGGAAATCATGTTTTCATTTCAGTATTACCAAATTTACATAAACCATTCAGCAAACAAAAATTGTAAAATTTAACCTGTACCAGTAATATGCCAAAAGGAGGCTTGAATTCAAAATTATAAACCTAGTACACTTGATAATTTTAGAATTCCTGCATATTTTCAAAAACAAATTAGAGTGCAACAAGCAGTTGAGATTATACAGATTATTATGTCTAATTAATGTTTGTTAATTGAATTTTCAAAATTTTATTCCTTTTGATTTGCAAAGCCTTCTGAAGCTATATGCTTAAATGCATTCCCAGATTTTCCCATGGTTCCTCAAATTCTTCAAGCTTAACATATTGACTGCAATGAGTTAAACTAAGGTTCAATATTCAACTCAAATTTAAAGTCAAACGTTCTTAAAAATTTTATTAATAGCAAACATTAACTGGGTAAAATTAATACCATTAATTTGAAATGATTGCTAAAAATATTTCAAACGACCCATTGACCCACCGGTGGATCATACCACAATGAATGTGTTAAAATGTCTTTATTACATTGATAATGGATTTAATCCTGAAGCATTTATTTTCAATATTCCAACGTTCTATTTTCAACATTTTACTCTTTTATTTTACAATGATTATCAAAAGTTCCTTACAATCTACAAAAATTTAGGTCAATAAATACACAAATTTGGATATCCTTAGAAGCTAATGTACCTACCTTTTCTAATGGATTAATAGACTTCACTTGAGCAGGTCTGACAGAGACAGATGGGCAGATTTGCTGCAGGTATGAATGGTGCTTGTCTTCTACATCAAAAACGTCAATGGATTTTGAGAGATGCAGCACATTAGTTACAGCTTTAATGAGGTCAGATCCAGAGATCAGCACTGTAGAGTTCTCTCCATCAACTATTTCAAGCTGTTGAAATAAGAAACACAAACATGGTTGTACAAATATTTTGCAATCTTAGTCATACAAAGGCTAAATCTTTTCAAATATTTGGTAGTCTTTCAACATTAGCTAATAGCTAACTGATGGAATTTGATACAAGTTCAACTTTCCCTACTTGGAATATTTTTGAATGATTGATGCATCTTAAATAAGTTTTTGTATCAGCAGAAATGG
>JACJUY010002436.1:71329-84337 GCA_014220935.1 Platorchestia sp. MABIK | reverse complement strand
AGAAATACATAAATGATTTTAACATGAGAAAAAAATAAGATTCCTAAACCAATTATTATAGTCACAACAATAAAACACTTTGGTCTGGTAGACTACATTAAATAAGGTTGTGAACATGCTAATTTATATGTCTCTATATCTACTTTTGTAAACAAAGTTGGAAAAAATCTTTAGAAACCTAAGAGAAACAAAATTGTTTCATTCCTATAAAGTGTATGAGTTGCATTATATATAAATCTAACTATCACTAAAGGAAAAGACACTTATGCAAATGGCAGTTTCTACTGACTAAAGACTATTATACTTGCATTTTTATGACTTTTTCCTATACTAGACAAAAATGTCTGTGGGACATACAGGGCAGCCTACAAGTAACTCATCCATCTTGAAAATTTATCCCAAAAAGAAATTTGCAATAACTTTAATTATAGATGAAATTGATTATTCATTCAAGCGTACTACCTAACCTAAAAACAATCATGGCATATTGCTTTCATAATTTTCACAATTATAATGTATTGCTCTCAAACATTAAAGCCCACTGATTAAAATTGATGCGTCATGGCCTTTTGATTTCCAGATTTAAACAAATGCAATTTTTTCATTTGGTTCTTAAGAAATATTTTAAAGAAAGAGTTTACATTAACATATCTGTTTTTCTGTAGGAATTAATATGCAATACCTTTCAAGGCAATAATAAAATACCTTGAAAATAATTAACAATATCATTAAATTGAGCATGTGCTTGTTTGAATAATGATATTCTTCTTCTAAGAGATTTGTTTCCCACTCAAAAAATTTAAACAAAATTTTCAACTCTATAGTATGGTTTCAAAATATTCTAATATCTCAATATGTCATAGTGTTCACATTATCAAAAATTTAGTGTTATGAAGTCACAAGTTATTTAAAGGCCACTTTGTCTGTAACTGTAAAATTTTAAAAGGTTGAAGTATTTTATTTGAAAATTTTTACAGTATTGTAATACAAAAACAAAACTTTTCAAATTTTTGACTATCAAAAAAGAATATTATTATAAGCATGGAACTTTCTGAAAATTGCTGTTGCTAAATATTTCACAATCTAACAGATCTTATGGGATATAGTTTTATACTTGCTTCCATTTTATCTCTTTTAAAATGGAGAAACAAAATATATAATATAGATTCTTACAGATCTCAATAACTTTCAAACTACAATAATAAAAATTTTATAACAAATGATCAATAGTTTCATTTAAATTTTTTATTGGTTAAGAAAACCTGCCATTGCCAAATTTACTTAAGATATTTTATTTATTACACAACATGAATGATCTTTTAAACATAGATAAATTATTATTGAGAGATAATTTTAAAAATCTAGTTTAAAAGAAATTCATGGCAACTAAAAAAACTTGACTTGGAAAAATTTATTGAGAATCATTGATATGTAGCAAAAATATAATAAAGTAAAGTATTGAACACAATTTCTCATAGAATATTAAAATAATAAGAATAACTGACATAGTTACTATTGGAATAAAAACATTTCAGGTTACTCACATGTTCTGCACACGTAACTCCAGCAATCCCTCCACCAATAATTGCGTATGTAAAGTGTTCAATTTCAGATTTCGCCATTTTATTTACAAACAAGTGACAAAGTATCACCTAAGTTGATCATAAACTTTGAGGTGTTAGTTCTATAGCTTAGGGCCTGGGCATTATGAGCCTACCGACTTGTCGAGCCTAAAATTTACATAAGCATAAAATTTAGTATAATTACATTCTTTACTGACTTACACAAAGCCGGAACACAAAAGGCTACTGCTTTTATAGTATTACGGTCGAAGTCCTTAGCATATAGTCATTTCAATACCCATGGCAATTTACTGTGTATTTTGGTAAGCTTCAAATTTCCAATGCAAACACTCTATTGCGATTTACTTTTCATGAGATCCGCAAACGCAGATTCTGGAACATAAGTGACATTAGAGAAACACCATCTACTGTATTTTACTAGTCACGGAGTAATAAAATTTTTAACTCAATGAAAGAAAAAGTAAAATGCGTTTTGAGTACAAAAGTTTCATGCATACACGTCGCTGACCAATGTTGGCTAATATTTTATGTCATCATTCAATTGAGATGCAAATAAAATTTACTATTGGTCTGTATTATTGTGTAATAATAGCGCAAATATTTGTTTTTGTAGATGAAATTTGAAATCAGCACCATTTTACAATATTGTGTATTTATGTGCAACAGTTTTCTGTAAATTGAAACAGCGTGTTTTCATACTTAAAACCATTCATTTCAACGAAACACGAGTGTTTACTATTTTTTACCATTATGTTTAAAGCGTATATAACATTATTAAAATAACTGACCGGAGAGAGAAAGCGACATTTTAGGATGTATAACTAGTCACTAATAGAAAGTTTTCATCTCGCTTGTTAATTCCTTCTTAATAAACTCTTCACTTATTACGGTTGCTCCTGAAATTCAAACTCATGTTATTTTGATTCGGAATATCTACACAGTTTACACTTTTTGGCACCACGACGAGAAAATCTTGCATCGTTTATTGCACACTCACACTAAAGCTGTGAACCACGGTGCATGGCACTGCAATTGTCTGTGAAGTGAATTTGTGAACCACAACCA
Source organism: Platorchestia sp. MABIK (assembly GCA_014220935.1). Lineage (NCBI taxonomy): Eukaryota > Metazoa > Arthropoda > Malacostraca > Amphipoda > Talitridae > Platorchestia > Platorchestia sp. MABIK. Next base: position 81,689 of record JACJUY010002436.1, on the reverse strand, counting down.
GTCTGCGCCGAGCGTCGCCAGTGGTGAGAGGTGTGACTGTGTTGTCTGTAACAAGCCAGAGCTCCGCCCCTCTATCTCTGGAAAAATGCCCACCGTACATGAGGTAATCATCGGTTTTAGCGCTGTGTTTCTTTCCCTTTTAAGTCGTTCACTACCATAATAGGCGTTCTGACTATTATTGCGAATGTTCACGAAGTGTAGCATGATAGCATCGTTCATCAAATATGTTCCTAGTTGTTCGTTCTTTTGTGAAGGTTGTACCGTTGATTCATACACACAGCATGCGATGTATACATTATACGCATGAGTATGTATAAAAGTCCGCAAGACAGTTTATTCATTAACAGCTGCAAACGATAGCATGTCTTCATCTGGTGTCATGTCTTAAATGTTGAGAATAATTAACCAACAGGAAAATCGACACTGAATACAGGTATTATTTGAAAGCATGAACTGTAGCTGTTATTTAATAGGAAAAACTACTAATTTCATGCGTATTTAGATGACTGATCAATTTGCACAGGCGTTTTGCAACAATGATGCAAGTAACGTGTATTTAACAAGTGGGAGCAATTTTTTTTATATTGTTTTCGATGCGGATCCTAAAAGTATAGTTCCAAACGATGTTTTTTTCTTTTTCAACACACTATAAAAGTTAAAATACTGAACAAGTAAACGACGAACGATATAATAACCCTTACACATTCCAAATGACGCGTGCAATGCATTCTATTAATTTATAAATAAATTCAAAAGAAAATAGATTTTATCTTTTTCGACAAACCCACAACTTTTAAGATAAGTATATAGCCAGCGTTTGTAAAGCAAGCCGGCATCACGCGTTGTTCGGCTGCGTGAATGTAACTCCGAAAAAAACGATCACTCGTGCTGGATTTTCAAATAATTTACGTCTTTTACTTATAATAATTTACGTCGTCTTCAAAAAGGACTTCACAGGCAGCTGTGCTAATAAAATCACCTTAGTTGTTCGAAAATCACGACGTAATTCATGTTCACAAAATGTTTTTTTCCCATTCTAAATTGATTTATATGAAATAATTGATATATTGTTCGAGTCATCCACAACAGAAATCCTTTCTAGGTTCTGAAAAATAATAATAAATTGCAACAATTATATATATCACTTAACAATTCATCTGATTAAAAATAATGCTTATCATTTATTTTTCGAAGTAATGCAAAGCTTGTGCAGTAAGTTTTGTATGGAATTCAACACTAGTCTTACGTGTGCAGCTACGCAGGACAGATATATACGCTAGCAAACTCTTGGTTTCTGCTGTTTAAAAACAACGTCAAACAGGAAACTTGAGTGCACAGCTGTTTTCAAACACAGAGTGGAGGCTTTTTCTGCCTTCAGAGTGATATTTTCAGGTATTTTGGATACCGTCTTTAGAGCTCAATTACCAGTAACCTGGAGACAGTCTCCCTGTGCTTTTAGTGCTCAATTACTCGTAACTTGGACACAGTCTTTTGCTCTACTTTTAGTGCTCAATTACAATTAACTTGGATACAGTCTCTCCCTCTGCGTTTAGTGTACAGGTACTAGTAACTTGGACACAGTCTCTCCCTTTGCTTTGAGTGCTCAATTACTAGTAACGTGGATACAGTCTCTCCCTCTGCTTTGAGTGCTCAATTACTAGTAACTTGGAGACAGTTTCTCCTTCTACTTTTAGTGTACAGGTACTAGTAACTTGGATAGTCTCTCCCTCTGTGTTTAGTGCTCAATTATTGGTAAATTGGATACAGTCTCTCCCTCTCGCGTCAGTGCCTTATTTACTAATAACTTGGATCCCGCCTCTCACTTCCTAGTTGACTCTCTGCCCCTGCCTCTACACTCTCATTCACTCGTAACTAGGACACATTACTTGGATCCATACGCTCCATTATTTAATGTAAATTCACTCAAATCAAATTGTTCAATCTCCTAAGCACAACACGTATGATGTAAAAGAAATTATTAAAAAAATATTGCGTTGTCAAAGCAAAGCTTAAATTGTCTCTTTTGAAGACATGTTCTACTCATTTCTCATCCCTGACTAAAACAAAATCATCGACTTTACCTAGCCTGGAAGAAACAATTCTTCTAACCCACGATGATATGTGCTCACTGCTCTCCACATATGGCATCAACTACTTAATCATACGATACTTTTACACACTGGAAATGTCAGAGCAATAATAGGTTTCGAATGAACAAATTTCAACCCTATTTGCAAAATCGGCACGTTCTGTTCGCGTCAGTTTACATGGTCGGTCACCTCTGAGGCAAAACGCTGCCAGTTTGTGTAGCGTACATATAGATTTTTACGGCACTTCACTCCTAACAAGTTCTGGTTCATAGTCAAGGATAGTAATTTAAGAATTAATGATTTCTTCGGGATATACTTAGCTGCATGGTTCAGAAGCCTTTAGCGGCCTTAGCCCGAACAAAATCGTAGTGCAAACCTGAATTTGTGAGTGCAGGGGAACTTAAAACCCATAATTGTAAGGGAAGCAGTCTATCCCAGTGCCAAGCCCACATAGTACCCTGAATGCCATATACAAGGACTTCAGAAACCCTCAGTCCCAGTAACAAATCCTACAGGTACCCTTAGTCCCAGTAACAAGTCCTACAGGTACCCTCAGTTCCAGTAACAAGTCGTACAGGTACCCTCAGTTCCAGTAACAAGTCCTACAGATACCCTCAGTCCCAGTAACAAGTCCTACAGGTACCCTCAGTTCCAGTAACAAGTCCTACAGATACCCTCAGTCCCAGTAACAATTGTATGCTCAGTTCCATGCTATGAAAGTCTTTATTTCGTTGTGTACGGTGGAAAATATTCCTTTTTCGATGCATGCAATGAGTTAATACCCTCTGCTGATAATTAAATTTTACCAATTAGGACTTCGAACTAAATATTCATTTGCTATGGTATCTTTAGATAAATTCAAAAATTGTACAGTTAAAATTCATTTAGATACTACGTACATAATGGATAATGTTTATGACATATCTCTACATTTTAGGAAATGATAAAAATAAATTTTTTATATAATTCAATTCAAACATTCTGAAATTGCACATGAATTACAATACTAACCTTGGAAATGTTGATTCTTTGGCATATACGGTACTTCATTTCAACAGATCATGTCAATCAGGTGCAAATTCTTGCATTTCAATGCGGCACTGAGCGTAAATCCATTGAATGAACGACTGAAGACAATAGTTTTTAGGCATCATTCAACGTTCGCTCAGCACATTTTACGTATTTGAATTCTCAAATTCTCATTTTAGAATCTGTAACAAAAACTACGCGTGTGGTAAATGGGTAAATTTACATTAAAAATCTGTGTTCAAAAACGGTGTTTGCTAGTGGAAACATTTACCCAGGGTCATTAAAGCAGGCAATTTTGTTGGAAGGTGTGCAGCGCAGTCAGTGTTAGAGTTAATAGTCGAGGTTCAAGGTGCTCGTCTTTCACTTGAAGAGTCATCGATTCTATTTTCAACAATCTCATCCCGATGTTTCTCCCAGTTGGGAAAAGGGAGAAATTCCCAGCATGTCTCCCCTTTGGAAAAGTTATAACTTAGCCCTAATTTCCAGACAATCAAGTGTATGAAATTATTCTCAGCAATGCCATCCCAGTGTTTCTCCTAGTTGGAAAAAAGGAGAAATTCCCAGTATGTCCCCCTGTAGGAAACGACAACTAAGCCCTAATTTCCAGCCAATCAGGTGTATGAAATGAGTACCATGGCTTGAACATGGGTCATCGTCCCTGCTCGTTAGCAGTAGAAACCCCGGAGTAGAAAATGATTCAGAACGTATCAAATTGATTGGAATAAAAAATATCCTATACCCTGGCTGGTGTTGTTGCAGGTGCGCACCACCAGAACCACCACCACCTCAGTGCTACCTAGGGTCGCTACTAAAGAGGTGAGTCGCATTGCTCACCTAACGCACCTAGGACCTGGAATTTCAATCAATTTGCGTCGTAGCGAGGTATGGCTGGTAGATAAGTTCTAAGTAGACTTGCTACGCTACTTGCAAGTTTCAAGTCACCTCGGCAACGTTACGCGCTATCCTGTTGAGCATAAAGAGCAGGCAGCCCTGCTAGGTTATCAGACAAGAGGCGCCCTTTATGCTGACTTTATTCGCTTGAACTTGGCATAGCACGCAGCGTTGCCAAGTGGATTTGAAGAACTTACGCTTCCAGCTGCACGGCTACGAAAACCTAAATTGCTCCTGAACCTCTTCTACCTTGGACCGATCCGTTCTAGCTGAGAGTGGTAACGATAAACCAGGGTGTGAATATTATTTTATGACACCAAAATATAGCTTTTGTGATAGGGGTAACTCCCTAACTTCCATATGTAACTCAACAAGTTATTCTTGGCTGCTGAAAAATACTTTAGAATCTAGTAATAGTAGTTTATTTTATTCTAGTTCTGCTCGTAAACTTTAGGAATTCAACAAACTCTGAATATCCTGAAGTACAATAAGAGAATTGTAGGTATTTTTTCCGATGACTGCACACTACATTATAACATTTAGTAATAATTAAATAAGATTGATGAAACAACCTTATATGACTCAAGTGACCCAGTGATGCTGAAGATAAGTGCTCTGATGTTTTAAATATTTCCACTGAATTACGAAACTAAGACTTTCAAATAACCAACAAACGCGTTACCATTAAAATTTAGTGGCAGCTGAACTTTACCGACATTAATTCTTAGCAGTCAGAGAAATTCCCGCTACCCAATCGATGACTTGTTCTTCACTGCAAAGAGGATGCAACTGCCACCTACACCAATGCAGTGTTTGGTTCAAGATCCAAAGCATTAAACATAAATACAGACTTAATTATGAAACAAAAAAATATGTCATACCATCAATCACAGAAATATACAATTATTGTTTTAAACTTACAAAATCTATTTTTTTTAATTCATACGAATATTCAATGCTGACGAATGTTTTGATATAACAATGCATTAAAATTCACCCACTGAAGTCTATCAAAATCTAGCCCTGTAGATTTGAATAGGTATGACCAAACATAATTAAGCAGCATAGACTGACTGTCAGAGCAAATGAATATGCACGCATAGTAGAGAAAATGATTCGTACAATATCATTCATAAAAAGAATTATACCTCTCAATTTCGAGTAAAATCTAGGTTGAAAGGGATGGTTGTTATAATGGAAGAGAAGTGCGGCAAAAAAGTAAGCTCGGAAAACCGAAAACTCTTTTTACGTGCGTCCCCCACCGAGCTCAAGTTGGTCATGTCCATCGACTTGTATCATCTTGTTGAAAGCTAACTGCTAAGCAAACAGGAGAACATTCCTTAAAAAGACTCATTTTGAAATATTTCAAATTGTTACGTTTTTCCAAATCACTGCTGATTACGTGAAGCTACAAACATTAGTGTAACAAAATGTGATTGCGTATCGTACAAAACACCACACACTGCCTTGTTTACACTAAATTTTCAAGTGAGAACAGATTTGAAATACACTGTAAATTTTCAAATGAAAACATTTTTGAAACATTTTTCATACTTTCAAGTGGGAAAATATTTGAAATACTTTTTATATTTTGAAGTGGGAAGAGATTTGGAATACACTTGAAATTTTCAAGGAAGAACAGACTTGAGAGGTGCTCGCGGTGGTACAGTGGTTAAGGGATCGGCCTTGTATGTTGGAGACGAGGGTTCGTATCCCGGCACTGGCGCGGCGATTTTCCTCGTTGGGTATAAGGGAGAGCTCAAGCACAATACCCCACTCAACCCAGGTGTCGGAAATGGGTACCGGCTTCACGGGGGGACCGTCATGGTGTCCTATATATAGTGTTAGTTATAAGACATTTGAAAAACCAATGCTTAAGATCAAATGTATCAGGCTTGATTGGAAATAAAGCATCCTAAGATGCCGATGTTTGTTTGTTTGTTTGTTTGAGATTCACTCTTTTTTTCAAGTGGGAACAGATTTAAAATTTTATTTCACTCACGGTTGCCCAGGCGACGGACCGCCACCCGCACCTAAGCAATGTTTGGTTCGAGGCCCAACATACTCGCTGCTTTGTGTTGTGGATGTGCTACTAATTTTTGTTTTGAATTTTTAATAATTTCATGTCTTGGATTGGATGGTTAATCATTTTATATCTTCGATTGAATGCTTGGCGTTTTTATGGATTGGATATGATGTTTGATAACATCGTGTCTTAGATTGGATGCTTGATAATTATATTTGTCTTGTCTTGGATGTTGGATTATTTCATGTCTTTGATTGGATGCTTGATAATTTTATGTCTTCCATAGAAAGTTTGGTTATTTATTGTATTTGATTGGTTGTTTGATAATTTTATGTTTTGGATTGAATGTTTGTTAATTTTGTGTTTTTGAAAAATTTCACATTTCGGTTGTTTGATAGTTTATGCTTTGAGCGTTTAATAATTCTTTGTCTTGAATGTTTCATAATTTGATCTTGTGATAATTTTCTAACTTTATCATGGACATTTTATGATTTATGCAATGAATGCTTTATTGTTAGGCTTCAGCCATTTCGTTATTTCATGTCTTGATTTTGTATGCCGCAGATGTTTTAATCATTTTTTGCTATGAATGCTTCATTGTGCTATGCCGGAATTTTTCCCCATTCATGTCTTATTGAATATTCTACAATATCATGTTACGAATTTTATACAAAGCATGTGTAATTTCAGCTGTGTTGAGTGTTGTGTGCTATGATTTTGCTAAGCATATAATGAATTGTTGTTCTCTAAATGAAGTGTTTTCAAAAGAAGCGAGGGCCTCTACACTCGGTTTGTCAACATTGATGAGAAAGTTTTTATCCTTCGACTACGTTTTGAACGATGGCAAAATGGTCTGGCTTTGCTTTGTTGAAATTAGCCTACCCTCAAAATTATTATTTCATTCAAAATTATTGACAGTCAAATTTACGCGTGAGTCTGTAGTGTCTTATTATAATTCACTTTTATAAATTCATCTTTCACGTCTTGCTAAAATACGATTTCAGGAAATAATAAATGATCAATTAGTTCTAACATTCGATTTCAATTACCTTTATCGGATGTAAGTAAAATGTAAAAAGCCATTTCAAAGTTACTTTTATCAAAGACGAAGCAAATTTTCAGTATAAAAATGCTGTTAAAGAGTCATAACGACGGGTAGAACATTAGGAAGACACTCTAAATTTTTTTTTACCTAAAGAATTATTTCGAGCTTTGTAGTAACTAAATTATTGACTTTCAATGATGTATAATCGAGACTAAGAGACCCTCGCTGCTCTGCTCGTGATGGCCACGTAGTGTTGATGTCCGAGGCGTGCGTTGAAAACAAAACTAATATTATTTTACTCCCTCCTTGTGCACCTCACCCGTCCTTCACCTCCTACACTTCATCTTTCTTCAATTATTCTATCTGATTTGGCTTTCGCTCATAACACATTTCCGATCTTATTCTTCTTCTTCTTCTTTCATTTTAATCGCTCTTTGTGAGTATGTAATCATTGTAATCTCTGAAACATTTCTTTGACTCACACATACACATTATATTTACTCTTTATCTTGTGTATCACGTTTCTTCACTAACCATAAGTTTCATTTTTTAACATGTTATTCACTCTTTATTCTACTCACTACCACTTAAAATTGTTGTGCTCTCCGTCACTACCTTTTTTGTTATAAACTACTTCTGACAATTTTTCAATCTTCACGAGTATTTTTTCCACCATCAATTGCCTATCCTAACATTCTGATGATGTATTTCCCTCTTTCTATCATCAAGTTCTTTTCCCTATTTTTCAAATTTATATCTACTTTGTCATCAACCATCTTTCCTAAAATCATATTCCCGAACTATCTACCTCAAACACCTTTTCAAATTCATTCGAACTTCATCTCTTCTTTTTCACACACTTTTCCTTGGCCCACACATCCCCCCAATCTCCTCCCTTCCCTGACGGTCGCCCCAAAGAAGGTGGACACGGAGGACGGTTTACGATCACCATCACAGAAGGTGACCCATTCCTTCAACGAAGAGGTGCGTAACTGCTGACGTGCATGCAGCAAGAGACGCATAACTGCTAACGTGCATGCAGCAAGAGGCGCGTAACTGCTGACGTGCATGCAGCAAGAGGTGCGTAACTGTTGACGTGCATGCAGCAAGAGGTGCGTAACTGTTGACGTGCATGCAGCAAGAGGTGCGTAACTACTGACGTGCATGCAGCAAGAGGTGCGTAACTGCTGACGTGCATGCAGCAAGAGGTGCGTAAATGCTGACACACAGCAAACAGAGCAGGCCATACAGCAGGCAGTGCAGGCCACACAGCAGGTAGTGCAGGCCACAATTGAGCAGGATAGCCACCATTCAAGCGTAGTTAACTTCTCGCTTGACCGCTGCCTCCTGAAGTGCAGAATACCACGTGTAGCGCCTTCAGATATTTCTTTCCTTTTCATGGTACATCTCACAAAATGTACTTCCTCGAGTTATACATCTTGTTCGAATCTCAATTTATTTGGGTTAAGAAATGGCTTCAACTAATGCAATGCTTGATTCAAGTTGTGAATAACAGGGACGAATTTTTGTTCGCTCATGTTGAGGTCTAATTGAATTAATAACTCGAGGATCGAAGTCGTCATATCATCAAAGAAGAGCAAACTTTCTTTGGAAATTTTCCGTGATAGGCTCTCTATATGTGAACAAAAAGAAATTTGTAAATGTAAATACAAATGCAGTCATTAAACGCACTGAGGTGGGACACGTTAAGAGCTACACTCGTCCAGAGTTTCGCGTACGTTGGCCTGCTCTTAGTTTAATACTCATAAAATCTCTACTGTGACAATACTTTTACCTCTCCCACCTTCACTATGTATCTCCCACACACACACATCAAAATAACTGAGACATAAATAACTCTCAGTTTTTAGACATAAATAAGACTTTTACCTCCTCCGCTCCACTATGTATCATTTCCACACACAAAAACAACTGAGACATAAATATATAAGACTCTGTTCTTTAACATTTCGGCGACAGCAGAAAGGGACAAGTTACTATATAGTCTTTGAAGGATTCACCAATGAAGTGGCGAAGAATGGAGTGATTTTGAGACCGCTGCATCTTTCCAGTGCTAACAATATTCAATAGAAGTTTAGCCTCTACCATTACATCATGTCTTCCATCTATAATGCGAACAGATGTCGCGTGTTAGACAACTTTTATTATCAACTAATAGACTCAGCTCACAAGCCGTTGGAAGTACGTTATTAAGTAAATTTTTTCAGTGCGCATGTTCAGTTTCGAGTGCGCATGCTAACCATGAGCGTGTTGTGCATTTTTGGCTTAATTTAACTGGCGTGTGTTTTGAGTGTATTTTTTGCGTGTTGTTCAGCTTAATGTTCTACTTGTGCATGAGTGCTTCAAATGTACTTGTATTATTTCAAATTTACATCCTACAGTGCCTGCAACGAACATGCACACTTAGATAAGTATTGGTGAGACGATTTCAGCATTGCGTTAGTGTTTCGGCTCATACAAGGTCACTAGAATTTTGCTCTTGATATCGCCTTACGTTATTAGCATTCCTTTCACTTTAGTTCATCTATGCGTTCCATTCAAATGCTTTGAAATTTGGAACACGGTAATATTACGTTCGATTACGTCTAAGAGGAAAAGCATTCTGTTAATTTTCGTTTCTCAATTGCGCATTTTATTGAAAATTTGTAAAACAAAGTATGTACACGGAAGACATTCATGCGAGATCGTCCAATAAGTGTATCGGAGATTTTCATTTAATTCAATCATCGCTGATATTAGCTCACCGACTCTTTGCCTCTCGTAACTCAGAGACTGCAGGTAGAGCTGTAGAGCAAACTACAGAATGAACAAGTCTTTTAGTACATTAGCCCGAAACGTTTTCAGTATAATGAAATTTTTATCAGTGATTTTTGCTCTCCTATTTTTACTGAAACATGTACAAATGATTTATCCTTTCATATTATCAAATCAACTTTGATGAATTTAAAAATTTAAAAATACCATGAATTACACATCAAAAAGTAGTTCATGTTGAGTAGTAATCAGAAATTTTATAGTTGTAGCAAGTGTAAAACTTGTAACAGCTGATATTTTTACGGATGTGAAGTGTCATATTTCTTACGTTGGGAGATTACAACCTCAATTTCCCTACAATTTCTATGTGAGACATTTCGAGGGCGGTGAATTATGTGGTGTGGTTGCCCTGACGCTCGTGTGGTTGCCCTGACGCTGGTGTGGTTGCCCTGACGCTGGTGTGTTGCCCTGACGCTGGTGTGTTGCCCTGACGCTGGTGTGGTT
>JACJUY010002436.1:56889-71297 GCA_014220935.1 Platorchestia sp. MABIK | reverse complement strand
TGACCTGACGCTGGTGTGGGTGCCCTGACGCTGGTGTGGTTGCCCTGACGCTGGTGTGGTTGCTCTGACGCTGGTGTGGTTGCCTTGACGCTAGTGTGGTTGCCCTGACGCTGGTGTGGTTGCCACAGTTCCTGGGGATGGCGGTGCTGGCACTGGCGTCAGTGTTTGCCCTCTTCTGCTGTCCTGTGTTCGTCGAGCGCCCAACTGCCGCTCGTCAGTGACACGTCTGCTCAACACCACTGACGCCGTGTTATTCAACATCAGTGACACGTCTGTTCAACACCATTGACGCCGGCTGCGTTATTCAACACCAGTGACTCCAGAACAAAAAAAACAATTCAACGCCAGTGATCCAAGAGAAAAGCATCGAATCAACATCGACGAAGCTAATGTCACCAGTTGTCACCAGCTCACGAGGCACTAGTTATATAAGAGCAGCTGGATTCACTTATTACAGCAACACAATTGACGTATTGATAACACCAACCAGGTGGCGGTCTGGTAGAGACTCCAGCAACACAAGTGGCATCTGAGCCTGATATACATCTACTACTCGTCTCTGCAATGCTTCTTCTACCACCAGTGGCATCTGAATCTGACATACAACTCCTACTAGTGTCTACAATACCTCCCCTGCTCGTCTCTCTAGCAGGTAAGTTGTGATGATGCCCCTATTACTTTTAACGTATTCATGCTTTTGCTAGCTGACGCACCACCAACCTGAACAATAGTTGATCCTCGGGTTATATATCATCTTATGCAAACTTCAACCTCTACTGATAAGAATCAGCAACAGTTATTTCTATTTTAAACAAAGCATCGCCTGGATGGTAAATAACTCGCGTATCAGTCGAGTTATTATCCATCATCTCGTTATCATACGCAGAATCTCAAAGGTTCATGTCTTCATAGTGATATTTTGGGTTGTGTAATGTTATGTCCCGCTACGTAATGTTCCATCGCCCTCTATGGTAATAATTAAAAGGTAGAGACAATGTCGGTGACAATCCCTGGAGCACGACCAAATTTATTTTCCTGGCTCTGTGCGAATGTCTCACTACAACTCTTTAGAAAGAGAAAAATATTTCATCATTTACGGTAATGCAATTTTTTTTAACATTCTTATCAAGTTGATGCATGACATTCAACACTGGATTTTCAAATGTCTTACTCTGAATGAAAGTACGCAATGACGAATACATCCGATCGAGTAGGTACCCATTTACACACCTTGGTTAAGAAGGGAATTCAGAGTCGACTTTCCTTCCAGCTCGAAACCGGCCTCGAAGTGCGTGCAAAATTAACACACCACAGCAATCAACGTTCGAGTATTTCTCAAGGTCGACAGATTGACATACTTCCAAGGGTTTACATGCATAGTCAAGGACAGAGTCCGCGTTTGTATAAAGGAAGAACAACACAGGAAAGCCGGCGTCGTTGTGTACAGTCGTCAGCTACAGCCTGCATTGCACCTCAGCACAGCGACGTGAACCGCCGGTGTTACACGAAGGGGATTTCCATAATGTGATCCTGACCGACTAGTGGTCACAAACTCAATTACATAAAACTCAATTAAAGCTAAATGAAGGCATGATCCAGTCAGTGTTAGCTATTTTCAAAATTAATCTCTACAATTAACTCTACTTTCAGTTGAATATTGAACTTCAGTTTAACCCACCGCGGCCGCAGTGTTTAGAGACCCTCAACACTGTGGCGAGAAAATGTTTGTCCTGAGCTGTAGCGCACACGAATCTCACCCGCGTATCTCAACAGGAAGTAAATATTACAGTTAGTATGTTTTCATTTCTGAAACCTGTGAAATTTTAAATGTGTTTATGTAATAATAAATGTTCTTGCTTTGAATGGCATCCAGAATTATGACAAATTTACCTCCTGCTTGAACTATAACGCATTAAACGCAAACATGGAAGGCAGTCGAGAAGTAATAATAAAATCACATGTTTTTAGCGTCATATGGCAGTCAAGGTGTACTGACGACTCAGCACGAATGATGTTTTTAATCTCGTACGAAATTTGTTCAACTGAGCGAGGGAGAAAGCACGACTGTTCTCACATGCTGCACCAACCGCACATTACGGTCAGGAGCAGAATTTTCAAATAATTTACGTCATCGTATCGGTACTGCAAACATTTCAAGTCCACTTAAAAAACTCAAGCTGCAAGCGATTCCGCTGCGGCGGAGTTAAATGTTTGAAATACGGTCCAAATCCCACGAAGGTAAGAACCTGATCATTTTTTAAACTGCAGGACCTCTGGAGTATCAACTGGTCATCCATGGTGCTAAGATCCATAAAGATCCCCGCGCACCCGGCAAGAACCTCAGTTCCCATACCTAGGTTTAAGCCTATATATATATAGTCTCATTTGAGATGTGGACTAGAAAACAAAATGTGGCATAGCGACGACCATAACGCTTTCAAATCACGTCCCACACTGACATCGCGCTGTCATCAAGACATGACTTGAAGAAAACTTTGACCAAGATCCAGTTATTGGCTTAAAACTTCATGTTTGTAAACTCGTAAAATCTAATGACACTATTTCAAATCAATATAAATATAGTTCAAAAATAAAAACCCCGTAGAATATGGTATGAGTTTCATTTGTACTTAAGATTTGACGTATGAAGCCAAAGTGAAACTTGGTGCAAATACCGCGAAGAATGTCTCGGTACCTTTGTATATAGCTTACTGATGAGAGGGAAGGACGTGTGCTGGTTAGCAAAATCCTTAAGTTGTGTAAGTGAAATTCGAACTTAAAACGTACTTTTACACACATATAGTCGATCCTCGAATTGTACGATATCTTATACGAACCTCAACTTGCTAGGATAAAAATTGATCTAGTTATTAAACTAACACGCAGCCTGATTCAGGTTAAGAATAAGATGATATATAAGTCGATGATCGATTAAGCTTTGTGATAATTTTTTGCCTTGACTGCGTGAATTTCCTTTACCTGCCAATATCACAATGACCGCTCAGGCGCAATAGCAGGCGTGGGGAATTAATAATTATTGTGCAATTTGAAGAAGAGATGAACGAGTATCCTGGAATAACAACCACTTGTGACCTCCCAGCTGGGGATAAGGAAAGGAAACTAGCCTGACATTCTCGTCATTAATTCAAAGCAAATTAAACTGTTCAACGTTACTTTCTTTCTTTACTTGGGAGTCTTCTACATCTGCCCTTAATTCAGAAAGTGTACACGTGGGTATGTACATAGTGCGCATTTCAATATGTTGTCTACAGTTCAAGTTGACGGGAAAATTTAAGTACCTACTTCACATGCTTTTTATTTCTAACGAAACACAAATATACTTTTGCCATTGCGCAATATACGAACGATTTTCGACTAAGATCATACATTACTTGGGCAATTCCGACAAAAATGAAGATACATTAGCAATTACAAACTACCAGTTTCATAGAAAGATAACATCGCTCGATCAGTAGCTGAAGATAGTATGAAGTCTGTTAAAGCAGATGTTTGATTCCAGACATTCCAATCCTGTGATGACCAGGTATTGTGGATGTTTTTCCCTAATTGAGTTTCCTTTTCAAGCGGACAACCGGCTCGCAGATCCAGCTCCGCCCCCTGCTGTCGCAGCTTTCTCTTTCTTCTCTAGCGATATCACTTCCATCGTCTCTTGCGTGTACCCGGAAACGAGCATCAGTCTACCTTCAATTTGAATATTTATTCTTTATAATTAACTAAGAACTGTTGAACTTTAAGACTAAGATTATTAGTTCATTTCTTTATCACTGCCATTTCTTCGTTTGAAGCAACAACTTCTGCAAAAACATTTTATGGTTATTCCACAAATTGATCTCACCTGTTACGAATGATATTCTATTCCCTAGGAGCGTTTCTCGTATCATCGTCATTTTTCGGTTTAATGTTAGAAAAGATATCGCAAAGCATACTAGCAGAAGTAAAGTTTTTTTTTAACCAGTTGCGAACGGTTCCTAAAGAAAGCACTGCGCGTTTTCGGTAGTGTCAGAATTTTACATACAAAAGAGATAGCAAGCGAAACGATTGAAGACGGAACACTTTTAAAGTCGTTCCTTAAACGTCGATTATTTTTGCAGGTATTAAGGGAATAAAACCTTGAAGTTCATTCACTAAAACAACCTGAAATTGCACATAACTGAAGATATTTCCAAGAGCAGGCTTTTTTTAAAGTTTGTTTCACATGCGCTAGTAAGTGGTGACTGAAAGACAGCTCTGAAGACGGTAACTAGGAAGCATACGTCAAACATGATACACTCAAATTTACCAAATTATACAATTTTTTGAGGAACGAAAAAGTAACATGGATAACATGTACACACTGCACACGGTGAGATAAGGTCAACAACTTTTATGTTTAGACAATTGAACTTGAACTCACCGGCATTGTATGTGGACTTCACGAGCGATCACCCGTAGCGCAGTAAATGAATAAAATACTTTGATGTTGATAACAATATTAATATTTAATATTAACACTTTGACTGCGACTACTAAGTATTAAGTTCAATGTCAAACTCAAATTTAAAGTCAGTTGTAGTAAATTATTTTGAAAATACCAAACATGAACTGGATCGTGCCTTCATTTAGCTCTGATTAAGTATTTATAAAAATTGAGTTAGCGACCACTGGTCGGTCAGCAGCATCATGAAAATTACCTTCGTGTACCACCGGTGGCGCACGTCGCAGTCAAAGTGTTGATAACAATAAATACTTATTACCAAATAATATTTCACAAGCGGATGGTATCGTCAAACGTCAGTTAGGTTTAATTATGGTCACCCAGACCTCGATTCACGTCCGTATCTTCTTAGCAAGTGTAAGCATATAAGCTAATGCTATAACTGATATAAGAATGTCGTAAGCATATGTACTTGTATCTCCTATAATTGCATCAGGCATATATTTAAAACTGTTTTGATAGAAGGGTGCAGAAATAATGTGTGTATGTGGGAGGAAGAAGAGCAGGGGAATTCTCATTTATATTTATCATCAAAAATTGTTTACTGCTGCAGCGCGTGCATCAGTGTCGAATTTTCCAAGTGGAATAATTCTTTCGAAAATTTATTTATTATTCTATACCAAGATAGTCAACATGTCCATAATTTGGGACGGAAATGTTGAATGTTGAACATTCCCACCATTTAGAGAGGAATATTAAATATTATACATTTTCACAGTGTAGAGGGGAAAAAAAAAATCTGACATATTTCTCTTTTTTATTTAAAGTAGTCATAAACTTGGAACAAATCTATTATTTGGGGAGGAATCTTGCATATTGAACATCCCCATTATTCCCCACACTGCCTGTGGTGACGCCCTCCGCGACGAAGGGGACGTAGAGATAGGGGAGAGGGTTTGGAGGGGGTGAGTCGAGGGGCGTTTGGCAGGGTAAGCTGATCTTGCTGCCAGCCCAGCTGCCGTGTGCGTGTGTGTGTATGTGTGGCATTGCAGCAACGTTTTGTACGTACACCGGTTTCCATTTTTAAACGAAGCATTTTACTCATTTCACAAAAATACTTCCTCGGCAAACAGTGAGTAACCCTCATAAGGAACGTGGAAATTATGTACATATCCTTACACTTTTTGCCATCGTATAACACCAGTATGTCTGTAAGTCAAGGGTATTAATATGTAGGATAAGTGTGTTTGATTGGCGCGTGTATGGGAAGAATTTGCAGACAACTTTAGGAATAACGAAGCGAAGCTTCCTTTACAATTGCAGATATTTAGGAAGCTTTTTTTTGCACACTTGTGGTCATCACGCACGCTTCGTTAGATAAACCATCAAAGAGAAATGCTCTTTTTCATAATCACCATCCTAATTAGATGATTTTACGTGTTTTATCAAGCATTATTAAATATCGCTGCCTGCACTCTCGGGCACGGAAACGTGGAATGCAAATATCCTTTTTTTACGCTTAGGGAGGTTTTCTTTTCGTCTCACCAAGTAGATATAAGACCCTTTGTATTGACAATTTTTAAAAAAACACTGTAGTGAATCAACTTTTGTATAAACTTTCGGGATATATATTTTTTTTCAGGAGGACGTCATTCCATCCAAAAATACTTGTACACTCAAGATGCTTCTTCACTTTCTACTTGCTCGAAAAAACACTGTTAATACTTTCAATGTAGTATTATTGTTCTTTTTAAAAAGTCAAAGTACCGTGAGGGATATTCCTCGTACGATGAAGCACCATACCGTGAGCACGATCACCTCCCGCTGTTCTCACACGTGGAATGGACGTACTAAATTTAGCCCAGAACCCTTGCATTTCCGTTCACTATTCACCGTCCAGGTAGACTCTAGAACCACGTGTTCCTGAAAAATGTTCTCATCCTTTGACTGGCGATTCCTCAAGTGTTTTTTAGTTCTGTCTCAGATGTAACAAAGTTTTTGCTCATGAAATTTAATTTTCTCAAATCTAATGTTTTTTCTTCTATTTAATTAATTATACTTGTTTCCATGTCAATAATGTTTCCATGTCAATAAACACCTACGTACATTAAGGTAAAGTACACGAGTACTGGACGGCCAAAGAGCGATTACATTTTTTGGGGATACCTAGAATTCTGGGCAGGATTTTCGACACATATTTATTTCCTTGTCACCACTCATTTATTGCCTTAGCTGGCTACACCCAAATATTGCCTTGGCTACTTATTTATTGCCTTGGCTACACCCAAATATTGCCTTGACTACACCCATTTACTGCCGTGGCTGGCTACACCCATTTATTGTCTTGGCTGGCTACACCCACTTATTGTCTTGGCTGGCTACACCCACTTATTGTCTTGGCTGGCTACACCCACTTATTGTCTTGGCTGGCTACACCCATTTACTGCCTTGGCTGGCTACACCCATTTACTGCCTTGGCTGGTTACACCCATTTATTGCCTTGGCTAGCTACACCCATTTATTGTCTTGACTACACTGTATCACTGCGACGACAACGTAAACTCGTTGTAAAATCCGGCCTGTAGAATGTGGCTACCTGACTGGGCAGCGGCAAGCAGCCCTGCTATGTTTAGACGCGACGCGGCGCTCGCCAGCCCTTCTCAGAGTGTTGAACTTCACCGCTTTTTTGCCGCCGTTGTGAAACACTTCACGCGGCATGATCAGGTGCTAAAAATAATGCTCATTTCCCTGCTAAAAACTTCTTATCACGTTGGTACTAAAATACATTGTGATGGTGAAATTATGTGCGGTAATCTCTTACAAACTACGGCGAGATCAAATTGCGAAAATAATGTTCCGCTGAATTTCAATCTCCCTTAGTATGATCACCCACTTCCATAAATACTGGAGTGCTAGACATGTACATGAACAATAAAATGCAAAGTTCTCCTCATGCTTTCCAGAGTAATCAGATTTAATATAACAGAAAAAATATTTAAGAAACGCGTTTCGTGTGCTAATTTTTTCGCAAATAAACGTCTTTTTCAAATTTCCCGAGTGAATCATTCTCAAAACCGGATTCCTCCGTAACTGCTACACGGAGCAGTCAAGCTTATACTACATTAATAAATGATCGAACATTTCACCTCCGCAAACGTCTAATGTTATCGCTTCCACAAACCAACACAACGCAGTGCTGCTTTCCAACCATTCTCACTTCACTAGAATAACGGAGTTTCTAAAACCGTTCCCGAAACGTCATTTTCCATCCGTTCTCACTTCAATGTAATGACGGAGTTTCTAAAATTGTACACGAAAAGTAATTTTCCAGTTGTTCTCACTTGACTAGAGCGACGGAGTTTCTAAAATTGTACGCGAAATGTAATTTTTGACGCTTTGCGCAGGAGGACGCAACTGCGTTGCCTGAGGCCCCTACCACCGATGTGGGGTGCCCACCACCAACACCACCACCACCACCACCATGGGCAGCAAAGAACACCAGCACTGCCATCCCTCCATTCCTTCTGACGCTGCAGCATCGTACACCGACCGTATCCTGGTTACGATGCAAGCTCAGCTAAACCCCATGTGCACTGAAGGCAACTAACCGCCGTGGTCAAGCCGATTTATGAAATGGTGTTGCGGAAAGCATCGGCGGACCAACGGAAAGTCGGTGTGAAAATTATAAGATCTAATGAGAAGAAATGAATATGGCTTGAATAAATGCGATCTTTTGAATCATTCATTAACAAAAACTTTTCATCTACTGCTCGAACGTGCGTGATTTTTTATTTTTCATCCTCACCTAAACGTCAGGAGATCGTTAATTCACAGATAATAAAACTGACGAGCCTTGAAACGGGGTAAGAAGGCACTACTGATCACATGTATTTTATGAATCCAAAATTTGCAACACCAAAATGTCCCATTTAACGTCTGTATCACTTATTTAACTAGTGAATATATCTCGTTTCGGTTTGCGCTAACGTCATAAACACTCGTGAAGCTAAAATGTACCTTAATTGTGTTCGTGTGTCAACATTAAGAGCTTGAAAGCCAGTAGAGTGAACGTTCCCCTCAAAAATAAGATTTATTTGAGTGAATTTGTATTTAGAAATGTATGCTACCATCAATATTTAATAAGAAAATGAAACTAATTCTTTTTGATTAACCTCAGCATTTTTTTTTAAATCTTTTGGCACCTTCAAGGCATTGAGTGCTTTATCTGCTCAACGATTCGATTAGAAGTTAGTTTAAATCTCTTAAACCACAGAAAAGGTGTGCCCAAAAAAGCAGGGGGGGAAGCACCATTTAGTACGGAATCAAGAGTGAGAGAAGGTGCTTGTTGTACTCGCATACACCAGAAGCGTCTTCACACCATGCGCTTAAAACGGTAAGATGGAAAAAGCTCATGAAATACGGTAAAAGTAGGATAAGACAATAATAGGGGCAGAAATGAAGACAGCTGTAAACCGCAAAAAAGAGTTCGTAGACAAACTCCCCCTTCTACTGCAGATAAAGAAGGCCTACCTAACTTCCAGCTGGAGACTTGACGTCTTCCCACAGGTACGATAATTTTATCGTCCCCCTAGGAGTTTGTTGCTTACATTGTATTTTGAAGTTCCCGGACTTGATATAGGAAGGAATGCAGTCAAGCCAACTCAGAAGAACTTATGCTTCCTACTGCAGCACAACAGCAGACTCAACCTACGCATTTCAACGTCACAGCAGTTGTTAACTGTACAGTCCAGTAGCAAAATTTTCTTCCCTTCAATACATGACGGGAATGTTGGTGGTCGGATATATTAAAACGCATTACAACTTGAAAACATGAAAAAATCAAGTCAGAACTTGGAACTTAGCCTTTCATAGAAGTATACTTTATCGGCAACGAACGCCGATTTTCTAGATGCACAATGACAACCGTTTACTTCAAGATGAAACTTTTTTTCATATTCGAAAATCTCACCGCCTTATTGCAAGAAAATAGCAAACAATGGAGTGTTTTCAAAATATGGGCATCCTTGATCCTCGACTTTTAATCCGACACAAAGAACGTTTTTATTCCTGAATCTATATAAAGTCACATTGCGATGCACAGGCTGTGGCTTATCAAAGGGAGAACAGAAACAAGAGGAGGTAGAATGGATACCCTTCCTCACCAAGGGAGGCCACTTCAACCATCACAAGATTACAGTTGAAAATGAGCTCAATTCTACAAAAATAATTGCACGTGAAAAATAAGCACAATAAATTACTGTTCTACCAAGATAATTGCAAGAGAAAAGCAAGCACAAATAATTACTGTATTTTTTACCCAAGACAACAAGTTTGTCACCCAAACGTTACATTACTCCGATAGTCTCTTAGCGATCACTGACAGCAAAAACGAACAAGACATCGGCCTACCTCCTAAACAGTGCCCACAGCAGGCTGCTGTGACCAGCGCAGCAGACTCGGCCATTGGGGTTTGGTTTTCGCCAAGTGTGAATAATCTTCAAAGTGGACTGACACTCGTGTTTATGCCTCGAGAGGCTTAACTGGTAAGGAAATGAAACATTGGAAGCAGAATTAGTTGATTATTAAATTACAGGTGGATTCCGCAAGAGCTTTGAATTCAATAAATACTATGAAAAAATTACCTAACAGACTAAATACAGAACCATAAGTGTGGCGCACAACTCAGTGTGGCATACAATTGTGCCACAATTTACAATAAACCTCATGTGGCACAATTCACAATGCTCTATCAAGAAAGGGAGTTCGTGAAGCAGATCATTCTACTAAAAAGTCTCGTGAGCTACATTCGCAGGCCAGAATGAAGACAACAAACGCCATTAAAAATTTCACGATTCGCAAGTCAGAATGCTGGAAATGAACACCATGCACGCATTTTATCAAGTGTAATACTGAACCCATCAGTAGGAAGAACAGCAAAAATGCCTTCTGTCGTGACAACAAACACTATTGAAAATTGCATGTATTTTATCACGTGAAATATTAAATCTATCAGGAGGAGAAACAGGAAAACGCCTTCCGTGGTGGACCACGTCAGACTGACTCGCTGTGGCAGCGTGACGTACGAGATGCTACAATGAGCATCGCTGGAGCGCACCAACTTACGGGCGAGGGGGCAATGCAACGGAGTGATGCACCAAGTAATGACCAGCTTGAACTCAGTGAAGTCACCAATGACAAAATATTGTTCTGTCAATGACTATTCTTCACAAGTTAACGTTCTGTCAACGCCTATTTTTCATAAGAAAAAGATGTCCACTTACAGACGATCGCTGTTTACATGAATGGGTTAGTATATGCTATGTTAGCGGACAAGGTAGTGAACCGTCTGGATACATCGGCCCACCCTAACCCGCCAAGTATTATGCTGACAAATGAACAGTAATATGAACAGATGTGACAATGAAAAATATATGAAAGCAGTGAGCTTACAATGTCCTAACAGAGGAGCAGTGGCATGCTCCCGACACGGTGCACTGTAGACCTGAAGACTTCTAGTGAATCACTGGGCGCCTCTGAAGCTCTTCACTTCCGACCGATGTTTCTTGTCCCGCAGTCTTTCTCGTGTGGCCTTCTCGTGCCTGCATGTAACGAATGAGCAGTAACGTCACTGTTAGCAGACAAAGCAGTTAAATTTCTGATTGCATAAAAAATAGCAACGCTTATAGGAAAAAGCACAGTAAAATTACTAATAGCAAAAACGCAGTAATATTTCTTAAAGCAAGAAGAGCAGTAAAATCACCGAAAGCAGACAAAGCAGTAACACGACAAACTCTATATTGGACAACCACACTTTCAGCCCCTAGCCACATAATGCTTTTATCTAGCCGCCTATTCCCATAAAACCTTGAAACGTTAGGTGATAGCAATCGCCCAAGCGAGCAAGAAATACATCCACTAAAAAATGCTGTAATGGTTCTTGACCTATGAGAATAACCCATAGAATTTGCTGAACTTATTCAGGCCCACAAGTAGCTATACTCAAATATGTCCATTGTACTAGACTTGAGACACAATCTATTGCTGTCTCACTTGTGGTAAATATATAAATTGTTTAAATCTACGTAAATTATTATTATGTATGTATTACTACAAGAGGAAGAGGCCAAATGACTATTTTATTACATAACCATTACTACCCAGATCTTATGACCGCATGAACATCACAACTGGATATGATCTCTACATTTATGAATACTATCAAACATGAGTGCTTAAGTTTTCACTGCATTAACACAAAAATCCTATTGCCTTCCTCAATTTTTGAGCATCAAACAAAAGCTCACGATGGAAACATAAAGTGTACCATGTCTGCCACGTTACAAAAACAGCATTATGCTACGCTAACTGCGGTCCAGCACCCACCAATCAAACTAATCTTCACATTGTGTTTGTTCTTTCTCAATTCCATACAAATGCAAAGATCTTCCGCACTCAATAACCATTCCCAACATCTTGTTAAAAAAATTGAGCCTGCAATTAGAACTTTAGAAGTGACAATTTTTTTGCTCAAGGAACTTTCTGAAGATTTTGCTTAACAGCAATAAATTAGAAAAATTAAAATTTTTGCATTTGCTCAGCACATCATCCATGATAATCTTTAGTTTTCAGTATGTTCACCAGGATTAATTTCAAAACTTCAGACAATATCCTTGTATCATACATCCACAATATAGTCCCCACACCATATACAAGTCTAACAGAAGCCACAACCATGTTCAACTAACCTTTTATACATACATTGATTCATTCATTACATGAATACAATCAAACTCCTAGTAGACATTCTGGGATAAGCTTGAAACCATATTCTCGTATGTATGTCCACAGAGTTAGAACGCATGTCAAATGCAAGTTCAACATCAATCATAAGCTTACTCAACTAACCTCCTGCGCATAACTTCCAAAGTGTGGTGGTCAGGCAGCACAGGTGGCTTTTCCACAGCAGAGTGCAGAAGAGCTCTCATCTTGTCAAGAGCATCAGCCAAGTTGAGCTGCTGAGTGCGCGTCTTGTCAGAGCGCACTATGATGTACCCGCTTGGCGTAACCATGTGGCTGTGCTGCACAAAATATACGCAGGAGTTGTTTAATTCTGCTTCCTTTCATTTGTTTCAAAACATTCGCATGCATTAAAAAATGCCACTAAAATAGATATTTCTTACACAAATAACAGTACTATAATTCAGTATACGTATATTTTTGCACCTTTGCAAGTAGAGCACAAAAAATTTATTGCAATAGCATGCTAGTGTCAATAAATTAACTTGGGTGCTCTTCTTGGTACACATTTATCACTTCTTCAGTCTCTCATAACATCAAAAACAGACAATTTGAAGCAAATTATGCAGCCATCAATAAGCTACTTGATAACTAAACCTTAAGAGTTCTAAGTGCCACTCAATTAAGCAAGAAGGATTCACGCCAAATATTTTATTTGGGAATGTTTGGTGCTGCAACAATTCTAATGAAGAAGTCATCTCCACAAATATTGAAGAGCATGACACAGCATTTTCCCTAAGACAAGTGAACTGAATCCCACAATCTGTTTTCTGTCACCTAATTTGAAGAAAATTCTTTTATACAGCAAAAGTCCTCTTGAGTTGTGAAATAATTATGCAAAATAAATACACACTTGACCATTGTTTTTCTGAATTAGTGCAAGAACCAATCATGAAAATGTAAAAGTATGGCAAACACAAATGTGTATGTCTATATTTATAAATAATTCATAGAAAAACAAGAAAAAGCCATCTCAAAAACATTACTCAAATTACAGCAGGCCTGAATCTAAATTAATGAGGATCAAGGGCACTTTTAGAAAAACTTGTTCAAATTTGAAGTAGTACACCAAAAAACAAACAAATTATACCACAAACACTCCAACAACAAACATTAGCCATGAATGTTTCACTAGAACTACCCATAAACCATCTGACCAAAATTATATAAAGAAATTATCAAAATTCTATCAGAAAAGCAAATATTAACAGTTATACAGTAAATTCAAAACAACAAAGGTTAATTGAAAAATTTCACTTTGTATTATGTTACCTTGGAACTTTTTGAATAAGAAGAGATTTTTTGTTACCTTTTCAAGAATATTCATTTTTAAAGATTCTGGAAGCCAATCCGCTTCATTCAAGAGGAATCTGACGTCAACTTTTGTGTTGACCTTGTTGACGTGCTGGCCGCCTGGCCCACTGCTGCACATGTAGCTGATCTTCAACTTGTCTGGAATACAATCATCTCATATATATTCATACAGTGTACAAATTCAGTGCAGCCTAAACAAATTCTAAAGACTGTCACATACTATGCAAAACTTTTGCTTAGAATCAATAATTTTTTCTTTGTGACACAACTTTATAGAAAGTAAAATTACAATTTTAATGTAAAGCTGAACAAAAACAACATGGAAAAAATCATTCTTCCTTTACTAATTTCAAGTTTTAAAAGTACTCTATATACTTTTAAATTTCTTTATAATGGTTTTTACTGGGACATTTTGCATCAAATACTTTATCAATGGTCACAAATTTGCCAGAAATTGTCTAACTTTAAGCCAGTAATTGCCTAACTTTCAAGCCAGTAATTGCCTAACTTTCAAGCCAGTAATTGCCTAACTTTCAAGCCAGTAATTGCCTACCTTTCAAGCCAGTAATTGCCTAACTTTCAAGCCAGTAATTGCCTAACTTTCAAGCCAGTAATTGCCAAAGTTTCAAGCCAGTTATTATGTGCCGCCCTTCGTGTATTCATGTACCGAGCCATATAAAAGCGCTTGTCGTGTATGAGTAATCGCACTTTGATCGAGCTCTTCCCGCCGATAGCATCGGGCCTAAGCAAGCTCCGGCCCCAAGTAAACCACCCGGAACGTTGCCGCCTTTCAAATCCTACCTGACACAACGGAGCCCCAGTAAAACGGCACATTGGTGGCCAGTTCCAGAACAAACCCACG